>JAODKM010000039.1:26071918-26082558 GCA_026780845.1 Petrocephalus sullivani
GGGGGGGGGGGGGGGAGAAAGGGGGGGGGGGGGCGGAGCGGGAAGGTACTTGGTGCTTGGGGGGGGTTGTGAACGGAACAACCTGCTTTTCATAACCTCCAAATCCCCCTCCACTGACATGTTTTCTTTAGGCTTTTGAGCATGCAGCGCTCTTTCTTTTGCTGTGCATTATCACCGCGATTGCGTTCAGCCTTCCTCTGTCTCCAAGGCCCGTTTGCCAGGGACCTCCAGAGAGCGGCTTCTCATCGTGCCAGTGGAGTAGAGGATGCTGCTCACTTGGCACATGCCCAAAACCTGTAAAGAGCCCCGGTCTTGCGGTACTAAAAATGACCAAGCCATACCCATATAGTTCCCCTCATGTAGGCATCTGCATGCGTTTTCTGTTTAAATGAATCTGTACTCATTAGGGATCTTTGGAGCAAATTCTAATCTGGCATCCGTCCATCACATCTAGTGGCTTTTCTCATGTGGAAGACTGGTGGATTGAAACTGAGAGCAAAGGAGGCTTTCAACAGGAAATACTCTTTATTCAGAAATAAATGGGAATGGCATGTGCATGCACACATACACAGACAGACAGCCACACGAGCACATGCAGACACGCATTCGCACACGTATACAGTGCCCAGGAGAGCTGATTCATGGCCAGTGTTTTATGCACAGCAGTTGTCGTCTTGCTTAAATAACATCGGCCCTCTGTGTTATATTTAAGGTCTTTCCCGTTCTCTCCTTTTCCAACCTCAGGCTTATTTTAAACCATCCTAAATGTAAATATTTGTATTGTACTCTGGTTGCGCCAGGAGAAATGAATCATCTGTTATGTTTTGGGGATGTTGAGATTTTGCTGAGTTGCAGGTGACCTATTTGGGTCACTTTGTGGGTAAGAAGAGCATGTGGGCTGTCTTTAGTGTCGGTGTCTGATGTAGTACAATAAACCTTGGATTTTGTCAGATAACGGTGTATAACGATAGAAGATGTTTCTGTTCCAAAAATGCAAAACCACAATCAAAAAAAAGTTCTTTTATATGGAAAATGTTCCGTTTAAAGAAGAAAATAGCTTCTTGCTCCAGATGTCTTTAGGCACAACTGTTGTGCATATTCTGTTAGTGTAAAGGAGTTCACAATTGTCTAGGCTAATAAACTGTTTTTTCTTTCCTTTTACTGGGAGCACTGGGAAGCCTCCTGGTTTCTGGTAAATCTTTGTGAATGTTTTGAAGGTCACTCTCACAATGTAAAGACTGAATAAGGAGGAAACGGCATCCAGATAGTTAAACTGTGTAAAGAGACGACAGGTCCGCTACTTATCCGAAGGTAATGTATCTGAAAGTCATGAGGCTGTGAAGAGGCGCGGTGGGGTGGGGGGGGCGTCGCCACATTTTATGTGCCCCTCCTTCTGTGCCATGCCCCGCCCCATACTCCGGTTGCTCGAGAAACCGCTCAGTGACTAAAGACATGGCATATTTTATGGGTCTATCCCTCACACAGGTGTCCACACAAAAAGAGCAGGACCCCCCACTGCCCCCTCCACTCCCCGCCTGGTCTCCATGACGGCTCAGCCCTTTGCTGAGTGACCGCCATCTTTTCGGCCTTCACTGGCGGAGTCCTCTTTAACCCTTAAGTGTGGTATTCATACATGGAGGGAGCAGGAAGTCGCGGGCCGTCCTCAGCGCTGCTCTGAGAGATGCCTCGTATCGTCTCCTGTCTGGGTGTGGGGGGAATGTCACCCAGTGAGACAGACGGAGAGAGAGAAGCAGGCAGCCAAGGGGTACTCTAGAGAACTTTCTATTCCAGATGTCTGTTTCCCACTGATTTAGGTTAAGAGGGGCCATGGTGAAGTGGAGGTCTTTGTTTTGGTGGAGTGCATGGTGCTGCAGTCTGTACTGCTCCCTGCCAATAGCACACTGGCTCCACGGCTCCCTTCCCATTTAATTAAGCTTGTCTCACGTCAATTGATGTGTGGCTTCATGTAGACAGATGTCTAGCCGCAACACAGTATCTTTGTAAGCACTGTGCTAGTGAAGGGGCAAAGCCCCGCTCCCCTCCAAGGATATCAGGATGCCAGCCAGACAGCATGTTCTGTAGTAGTCACTATGAGAAATGCTGGGGGGGGGGGTGTTTAAGCAAAGCATCTATTTCTGTGTCACGCCAGAGCAAAATGACACCCCCAAGCTGCCTTTACAGGAAATGTTTGATAAGCAAGTAAATAATGAGCCATGCTAATGATGTAATAATGAGTTGCTGGAGCAGACCGGGCCAGAAGCAGGCAGGGGAGCGTTTAGCGGGCTGAGCCTCTCACCTGGTACTGTACAGGTGCGGCGTGATGAAAAATGCAGGCTGCCATTGTGCTACTGAATAACCCAATTTACTGGCTTAGAAAATAGGCCCTACAAACATGCCAGGTTAAATTGAAGCCTGGCATCTTAAAAATCGCACTCAGGCTACCAGCTTGGCCCGATTAACCCCCCCCCCCACTAGTTACCCAAGCAGAGCCATAAGTGGAATAGCAACCGAGTGACATTTCTGATCCTAGGCGGTTTGTCTTGACACTGGTATCAGAGGGACACTGCAGCGTCCCCTTCCCCACAGGTAGCATGGCGGTGCTGCATCACCAGCGGGCCCGGCGGCAGGTGCCCTCTCACACACCAGGTCTAGAGCAGGGCCCGGGAATTTAGAGCCCACTGTCGGCTTGGTGCTGGTGGTGCCAAAGGAAAGCATGGAGGAACACAGAGCCTGCCTGTGATCTCCCCGAGTGCCCGCACTAACAGTGCCCCTATTGATGATCTGCAGAAGGGACAGGCATGCCTTAAAGAGCCAGACCTTTAGCAGGAAGGGAGAAAGCACCACCATGCCTTTTGTCTGGCACCACCAGCACATATTTGATTGGAAAACATTGTCCAGTGGTGAGGCAGCTCAAGCAGCTCTGCCGAGGGATCCTGATCCTGATGAGTGGTTAGTTCATCGCTTTGTCCGTGTGGCCGTTTTGGTTTGACTTATCCATGGCCACCAATATGACGTCGGGACTAAGCGCAGGGAGCGGTGTTTATTGCGATGGTTACAGCGCTCCTCAAACTGGGAATCGGATGCGGAATTCCGTGCTGGGGCTGCTCCAGGTAAACACTGACTGAATGCGAATCAGGCGCCAGGCTCCCACTAATGAAACATCCATTGCGATCAGAATTGCTGGTTTATTATATTATTATATTGCTGCTTTATTATAAAGATGCTTGTCTTCCTTTCTCAGGTGAGACACCGCTGGTGTGAACTGGTGGTCAAGCACAAACACAGAGCCGCGTACAAGGACGTGGAACGTTTTCTGCTGCAAGATCAGGTCTGTCGACAGGACTTCATGCATTTATAAAACTAAAAGTATACGTCTACACCAAATCCAGAAATGGCATGCGCAAAAAAAAGTGAGATTTCTGAAAGCCAGACGCACACTTGCATGCACACTCCTGTAAGCAAGCGTCTCTTTATACCTCTCACCCTGCTTACCTGGGATTGTGCACGTAGCTCAACCTCATACTCCACCCCAACCAAAAAAACGGTCAATGCAAAACACCTCATGAATAATGATGCATACAAAGTAAGCCATAAATGATCAACGCAAAACACCCCATGAATATTTAAGCATTCAAATTAAGCCCGATACATGTTTATCGTGGTAACCCGAGAGGAAGTGCAAGAAAAGAAACTTTTCTGAAACTGAAATCGAGGTGCTTCTGGGTGAGTTTGAACTAGAAGGACATTTTGTGTGGTGGTCACAGCTATGAGCTGGCAACAAAAAATGCAGCGAGTGCATTTAATGCAGCGAGCAGCAAACGGGACGGACACTGCTCACTTAACGACTATGTTCCGTTCCTACGATTAGGTCATTAAACGAAATGGTCGATAAGCCAGGATATTTCAGGAATGCTGTACTGGTAGTGGGTGTCTGTCAGCCATATTAAGATATTGTTAGAAATCTCACTTCTGCACCATTTATAACATTTTAGTATATTTATAAATACAGTACTGTAGTGCATACTGTAATAAGCCGAGAATCAGCCTGTAATGGTACTTAGCGTTGCATACTGTAAACAGGACTACTAGTGTAGCGCATACTGACTGACTGCGGGGCCGAGACCAGGAATGATGTGAGGTGAGACGCTTGACGCTGAGCTGCTGCTCTTGTACAGCGTACAATACCGACTGCTCGAGAGTCCGCACGGTCAGTAAACAGGAAGGTCGTTAAGTGAGGAGATTCTGTGCATGAAATAAAAAAAAACTGGTCCAATCTGAAGGTGATTGCAAAAAGCAATTACGGCCGGTGGCTCGTTGCAGTTCTCTTGACCACTAATAAATTTACATTTCAACTGTTGTATTGCGAGTCAGCGCTAATGAAATATTGCGACATGTGAGATATGAGTCGATTTATGTATTTTACAATTGAAAAGTCCTTTTGGAATAATTATGGCTCACTATCACAATTAAAACCTTTTGTTCTGTGATAAAGTAGATGTACATGTGACGTGTGCTATGAGGTGAAATTAGATGCACCAGTCCTGACTCACTAGCAGAAGGCATCATCGCATGTGTAATGATGCCACTCACATTGTTCCAACAATCTGGCTTCAATTCAGCATGGTCGCCGATTTTCTCTAAAATGTTCGTACGCATGGGTCAGAGATTGCGCACTGGGACGCATATTCTGCCATCGTTTGTTTACGTGGAAAGTAGCACATTCCTCTTTCAGGCCCCGTTTTGTGCATATGCAACGGTTATATAAATGAGACCCCAGGTCTGTAGTTCAATTAGTAAGGATTCATTAAACAGCAGAAGACAGGCAGACAGACAACTGGCAGTGAACCTACTGAAGTTATATCAGACACCATGTCTACTGCTGTAAGATGTGGTTCTCTAACTTACTGCCTGAAGATACACATGAAATCAGATATGGTCTAATTATCAGCCTACTCATGGAGACGGTACGTGCCATGGTAGGCAAGGGACTGAATGTTGCCATTTCATACCCAGGGATGGGGGGTCCTCCTGTACAGAGCTGTAGGGTGACATGTAAATGTGTGCGGCGTGATAATAGGCAGTAAGTGGGGTGTGTTTTACACCACAGAGCTTGGAAGTAAAGGATATTAACTGCATACACGTTGTACATGTTCCATGGTATAAGCACGTATCCTGGATCTTATCGACTCTTTCAAAGAACAGTAATGCAAACCAACAGGAACTAATGGCTGACGGTAAAAAGACCTGGACTCTCAATCTGATTATAAATCCCTTTGAAATATCAACAGGGTGCCATGTTACATTGCACAGAGTAAGCCAATCAGAAACAGAACACTCAGCTTATGACTGGTTTTCCCATGAATGAATGTAAGGCAAGATAGCACGTATCTGCACACATGTATGCACCAATGTCCCTGAACACATCCTCCAGGGGCCGGCAGAGGAGGTCAAATGAACAGGATGGCAAAGTCCTAATTTACACAGTCCACTTTTTAAGATTAAAGTCTAAATGCAGAGGGCAGGCAGGTGCTTGTGCTGCTTCTGACTGAACAGTGGTACAGCAGCAAGGCGGGTAGGAGAGACATCATAGGCAGCAGGGCGGGCAGGCCGGAAGGACGTCACAGGCAGCAGGGCGGGCAGGCCGGAAGGACGTCACAGGCAGCAGGGCGGGCAGGCCGGAAGGACGTCACAGGCAGGAGGGCGGGCAGGCCGGAAGGACGTCACAGGCAGGAGGGCGGGCAGGCCGGAAGGATGTCCCAGGCAGGAGGCCGGGCAGGCCGGAAGGACGTCACAGGCAGGAGGCCGGGCAGGCCGGAAGGACGTCACAGGCAGGAGGCCCGGTTGGCCGGAAGGACGTCACAGGCAAGAGGGCGGGCAGGTCGGTAGTAGAGGTGTTGCAGACAGCAGGGTACACAGAATATCTTTATTTTTTTGGGTGACATTTGGAAGCATAAGTAGGGAGTTGGGATGGTGTTGTCATGACATCAACATGTTTCTCAACTTCGAAGACCAACACTACAGATGATCACATTTTGGGGTGCGGTGGGGCTGTGGGCTGTGGGCATCTTGATTTACATAGCCTGTGGAGTAATGGCGACACCTCAATGGCCAGAATCCATCACCACTGGGGCAGAAGAAGAAGAAACAGGACTTTTCCCGTAGTAATGATCCACGAAGATGTATCAGGAGAAAGGGGCAATTGTCCGTGACTGATAGTGTTTTTGCGCACCCAGCCGATAGCCACTTTAGCTTTGTAAACGTGCCAGAATCTGAAAGACTAATTAAACGACAGGGCTGCATGTAACATTGCTCTATGATCATCTTCAGCTGCACTTAGGCCACTTATCAGGGCTTATCAGGCAGCTTTTGGTGTCGTTTGGCTGTAAAAAGTCATTTAATCAGGGTTGCGATGTACGCATGCCACCCACTCCTTTATAGAGTAGCTATGCATATGTTACTTCACAGGTGTAATGCTTCTGGGTCGTCTCGTCTTCCAGGCCATGGGCGTTTACCTGTACGGGGAGCTGATGGTCCATGAGGATGCACACCAGCAAGCCCTCGCAAGGAGCTGCTTCTCTCTGGCCCAGGCGCAGATGGACCCAGCTGTGCGCAGAGTGGTGGAGGAGATGATCTACTGAGCTACTGCAGTGAGTAGCATTCAGAGAGGAAGGGGTTAACTGGCCCAGTGGAACTGTGGGTGTTTCTGAGACCTAAGCTAATTCATAAGTCCTCTGCAGAACAGAAGTATTATGTCTGCCTTTTGGTGCTTATGGAAAACCACAATGACGTCCCCCTTTTACCCGTAAACGTGGTGCATAACAGGGCAAACCTTTCAAACAGATGTGGGCCTATTTTTAAAAAATGCAGATGTGCTGATGTAGATGTACCACTTTGCCTTTTTGTCCAAAGTGACACTTGCAGGAAAGTATTTCAGAGCTTTTAGAGACCAGAATGTTACAAAATAACTCCCTTTGCATAGAGACTGTGGAGGCTGTAGTTCAACAGTAGCAGTGAGTGTGGAGAAACATACTTTGAAATTCAGCTACATTTCAATAATACTACCATCTTGCTCATCATAAGTCATGTAGTGGTATGAAGAACATAACATTTTTTCAGTCTAAATCATGCTTCCATCCATATGACAGAATGCCATCACTGGGCTAAAGCATTAACGTTTGTTTTGGTTTTAACCCCATTTTTATTATTTTACTGTCAGCGCAGTGCTCACACGTGCTGCGTGTGAGCAGGACCACCTTGGGGGGGGTGGTGTTGGTGGTAAAGGGGTGTTTTTGGAGCTTT
Source organism: Petrocephalus sullivani (assembly GCA_026780845.1). Lineage (NCBI taxonomy): Eukaryota > Metazoa > Chordata > Actinopteri > Osteoglossiformes > Mormyridae > Petrocephalus > Petrocephalus sullivani. Next base: position 26,079,218 of record JAODKM010000039.1, read on the forward strand.
TAAATGGGATCCTTGTTTTCTACTTTGCCCTTATTAAAAAGTCCACCCTGAAGTAACTTGGCTACATTTCTTTAAAATTCCTCCTGAAGGTCAGACAACTTGCTTTCCGCAGTTCCACTGAAAGACCTTCATGATGCGTGTACAAGAAGGGAGGAATTTGGAACACGTTCCTCAAACAAAATTGCCGGTGAAAAGGGTGGGCAGGGTTTTTTTTCATGACAGACTCCCTGCAAAACAAACCATTTTTACAGGGTTGGCTGAGTGCCACTCACCCAGTGTCATCAATAGCGGGAAGCTGTGGACTTCCATGCACCAAGGGCCGTTTGCCTGTACCTCAAAGCAGAGGGCGTACCAGCTCTGCCCCATCAAAAACACATATAAGGCAACAATTATGGGCACAGTAAATGGCCTGCATATTAAACTGCGAGCATCTTCACTGTCATGGGTCAATGGTGAAGAACTTGAGGGAAGACCAGCAATTCCCCGCAGTTAAATAAATCTTTGTGAGACACCTTGAGTGGAGAAAAAAAAAATTTAAATCAAGATTTAAGACAGCATCACCTAGGTGGAAAGTAACATGGCCAGAATTCTACACCGTAGTAACCTCCTCCAAATATGAATTATTCATGGTAATTGTGGCACTTTTTTTTTTTTTTTTGTCCTTCTCCAAAGGGCTGTTGTCATTTATTTGCCTGGTGTGTATAGATATGAAAAAAGTAAAACCTTTAACTTGTATGTTCTGTTTATGTGAGTGATGATGGCAGTATTCTCCGAGTGCAGTACACATGCCCCTTGACCGCCATCTTTTACTTTTTAGATTAGATTGAATAGGAGATGAAATAAATATTGCTTGGGAACAGTTCTGTACTAGAAGTAGCTCGTTTTCAATGTATGCATTTCCCCTGGCTGCATTTCGAATCCCTCCTGATCTGGGAGCGGCAGTTAATGAGGGAAATATCCCCTGTTTAGCAGTGCGTGGAGAATCGGAGGAGAGGGAGATGGGGGCACTATGGCTCTCCTTTCATGTCGGGGCTGTGTGGGTTCCTGGCGTGCTGATTTGTGACTTAAGATAAAAATCACATTGCCAGGGATTACCACATAACCACGACCTTGCCGGCTGTCATGGCAACCAGAGGCACCTTTAAAAACACCTTAAAAAGAAAAAAAAAACCTGGTGATCCAGAAAGGCATCCTGCTGCCAAGACAAAGCGCAGAAGCTGGAGGGGCCCACATGTGGCCGTGACGCGAGCGCCCGCCTGCCGCTCTTGAGAGCCAATCCCCTCACTGAACAGGTGCAGAGCTTAGCTGATTGGTGAACAGTGATTTATTTCCTCTTTGTTCACAGTGGCTAAGTTCTGCACCTGAGGAGGGCCCACGAAAACAAGCGCTTGGGCTGGGCTGGGCTCTGAGGGGCAAGGCTCCGTCTCCATGGAAACGCATCAGAAGCTATTGTTTCATTCCCTTGATTCCCGGACATTATGACTAAATCTCACACACGCTGAGGAGCTTGATGCAGGACTCCTGACTGGGAGGTACTGGAGGAGAATAAAAAGACTTGTTCTGAGACTTGTATCAGTTACACATTTAAATTTGCCCGGACAGAACTGAAAACATAAACATAAAATTCTTGAGATAAACGGCAATATTTTGACACATCTAGGTGGGTTTAAGGTTTGCACTTCTTAGCCTTTTATATCAGCTGGCTCTTTTTCGTAAATAAACGGGCTACCATCATCAGGACACCCCCCCATTGCCCCACTGCATGGTTACAATGGCTGAACGGAGCAGTGTATCTGTGCTAGCAGAGCCCAGTGTATGTGGGAGTGTCAGCATTAGGCCACGCCCCCTCCCATCTCATGCTGGCTTATGACTGGCCATAAAAAAACAAAACATTCTCACACCGGCACTCACTCACAAGTATGAGGACATCACAGCAAACTTCCATAAAGATGCAAATATAACATCCCTTGTGATGGGGGGGGGGGTAGAACAGCCATCAGCCAAGGGTGCAGCACACATCTTAAATACAGCCAGCACCCGCTGGGATTCCGTTTACGCATGTGAACAAGTTTCCCGTATTAAAGCGTAAAAGCTTCACACATTTAATTAACAATGTAGATAAGAAGTAAGCCAGCCCTAAATGCACGTTTCACGGGCCCGACCTTAAAACGCAAGGTGCTAGTAGTGCTGTGCGTCCCTGTAGGTCCCGCCGTTGTCCCACAAGTGAGGGAGGGGATTTCGTACTGATCATCGTTCTGGATTAAGCGGCAGACTAGGTGTTTAATATAAATAACAGCAGGCTGGTCGGCCACTGCCATCCGTCACTGTCAGGAGCTGCGTCTGTTTGCTGGAAGGATTAACGTTGTGTTTGTCATTTTCCTGTCTGCTCTATTTTGATGAAGTCATACATCAAGGGCACTGTTTTAAATTATTAAATGATGCTTTCCATAACCTGCTGGAGGAGCCCGGCTGCGACCACAGCCGGTGAAATCCGTGCCCTTGAACACACATTATGGATAATCCCAGGATCTCAAAGGTCCGAACCATTCGGACGAAACCATGTCACCACATCCATGTGACACTTAAATACCTATTCATAACCAAAAAAATTCAAAATCACATGTCAATAAAGAGCCTAGACCACCTATAAAAGCAGAACATGGAGAGAGAGCACATGAAAGCGCACGCCGGCTTTGCCAGTTTAATAATATAGCAGCAGTCTTAACCAAAAGTGCAGACAGATGTCTGCCTCCCAGAGCAGGCACATTCAAGGCCATGTTTACAGGTACTATAAACGAGTGCGCTTAAAAGCTTTTACAGAGGCCGTTACCATCAAACCAATGTGATTCAAAACATGGCAAAAGGAAAATGAGGCGCTGGACTCGGGTGATAAAAACACCTCTGTGCGAGTCCCCAAACAAAGAAGCCCATTAAAATGAGCACCAATGAGATAACTAGGTTATGCTGGCAAGGAAGGAAACGCTAATGTCACTTAGGGTGGGATCTGCTCCGGTGCACCAGGCTCTTCTGATACTTAACTGCATTACCTCCGCAGAGCGTCTGCACGGGGATCCATCTACATGATGAAGGCGTCTGGGCTCAAGCTCTTACCACCTCTTCCTTCTGCGGGCTCGGTTTGGGACGTGGCCTAGGTGTGGCCCCGCTCCGGCCGTGCCCTGCGACCTGCACGCCAACTGAGGACCTGGGCTTAGCCTCCTGTGCCTACTGAGCTGATAACAGTTCTACTTACATACTGGCTCAGTTCAGCAGGAACAGGAGTCTGGCCACAGACACAGCCTACCCCTAAAAGGCCCATTCAGATCCGTACAGCAGGAACAGGA
>JAODKM010000039.1:26099606-26116608 GCA_026780845.1 Petrocephalus sullivani
CGGATTGTAACCAGTGACCTGCCAATGAAGGACCATCATCTAACCCACAGAGCCACACAGCACACCCCAAAGACTCCTGTGCTTCCAAGGCCACTGTGCCACATTCACCGGCTCTACAGCTGATAGCTCACCTCAGCAGGGCCTCGCTTACAGCCTCCAGGAAGGCCTCGCTCAGGGCTGCCTTGGGACAGACAGGGGAGCAATGAAGCAGAGCACCAATCAGAGGAGCAGCTTCAGGACACGTGACCAATGGGATACAGGACACCGACAAGCTGTGCATCCTGTCACATGGACATCTGCAGGTGTAACGCAGCAATTAGTCAAGTGGAATAAATGTTCTGTGTTTATTGATCCAAGAGATCAGTGCTGGTGCATGAGAAATCCAGTGCTTAGAGAGAATATGCCACATACTGCCCCAGATCATTTAGGAGCTGTCAGACACTTACACTGCCTGAGTATGAACTTCAATGCAGGCGGCTTTCCGGACATCTCTCACCAGCAGCGCCACCATCTGTACAGGTGCCAAGTAGCACTGTGAACACCCACGTCACTACAATCCCACCCACCCACGATGGATACTCTTACAACACAACAACATGGTTCTAAATTTGGTCGTGGGAATATTCGAAAACTCAGAAACTACCTTACTGAGCTGCTTCAAACACAAAAATAGTACAGATAAACACGCTAGGTAGATTTACCTTTTGGAGCTACATTTTATTGCATCACTAAGAACAGTTACCAAAATATTTTACCAATTCTCTTCTTAAACACTCTATTACAAAATAAAATCAAGATATTTTCATTTCATGGATTATCACTGATTTCATTCATTAAGAGCGTTCAGAAGTCTGGAGTTTCTATCTCAGAAGGCTAAATAAAAGCGAAGCGGCTCTTACGTCTCGTAGCAGCTCTGAATGATAGTCTGGTGACGTCCCGCCGACATGCTTGAGTACAGCTTGCACTGTTCCGGGGTCCTCCTCAGCCAAAAGGTGGCCCAATAGGTTCTGAGGAGAGACGAGCACAGAAGCATGCCGCTTTGTAGCGCTGTACATCAATTTAGGCTTCGATACCTTTAATCCAGCGTTTGGCTCAGACCATCACAAAATAAGGCTCTCCTTTCAAGAAGCTCCAGCGTTCAGTATGCTTCAGTCAAAGCTGTCGTTCCGGGAGACCGGCTCTGCCAAAAAGCAATATTAACACAGAACAGCGTGAGCGCATGCCACGCTCCGACCCAATCGGAGCAAAGGTCGCTCAGCTACTCGCTTCCCTGCTCCCCGAGCTCAGCAAAAGACAAGCAATCACAGCCATACTATGCACTCAAAGGTCTCCACTACTCTTTATTCAGATATAGCCCCTTTTGGAAGCTGCATAACAACACAGCACAACTTCTCTATAAGAATGTCACTTATTTAATGGATGCAAAATTCTGTAAGAATAAAATTTCAGGTGCGATTCAGACTGTGGTGCACATGCCATGCTCAGCCTATATAATTACAACATGCCGACATTTACCGTCTTCACGCGTGTCGTGGCCTTTGCCTGGTCCATCGCATGTTACTCTCCAGGCCTGTGTCTAACATCTGGCAGAGTAACATACTATGTCTCCGGACAGTTCAGCAGTTTATTTGTGGCCATTTTATATATAAAGGTTTTTAGTTATGTACACTATATTGCCAAAAGTATTGGGACTCCTGACTTTACACTAGGGGTGGGAATCGAAACCCGGTTCCAATTTAGAACCGGTTTTAATTGTTGTGATGAATCGGAATCATGCACCTCAGACGTTATCGATTCCTCTAACGATTCCTCCGGAGTTTCCAGTGCTGCGCACGATGATGTCACACACCGAGACTTGAATTCTTCGTCATGGAGCGGAAGAAGGGATCCAAGGCGTGGTTGCACTTTAGTAGGATAGACGACCGTTGTGCAGTTTGTAACCAGTGCAAAGCCATTTAAACTTGGAAGGGTGGTAACACTAGCAACATGCTTAAACATTTAAGCTCTCAACACAGCATTCAATTCCTAGAATGCCATGTGTTTGATTCTCAGCGCTCCGTGGTCTCCATAGTCAACTTTAACTACGGTGCCTTAACCTACATGCGCAAATTTTCTGAATTGTAAACGAATTATGTAGTACATTTGTTTCATCCATTTCAGAAGATGACAGACCGGGTGACAACAATAGCTCCTCTAAGGCAGCTCCGGAAAGACAAACCCCATTCACGCTCGCTGTCCAGGCAGCAAAGACAAACCCCATTCACACTCGCTGTCCAGGCAGCAAAGGCAAACGAGATTCAGTTCTGACAGTTAATAAAACAGCTGCTTTTGGTGCTGAAAACTACTGTTTTTATTTTATAAATATGTAGCTAACCAAGTCTAATTACATGTCCACAAAATTATAATCAGTGATAAATTAATATCTAGTTATTTTACTCTGATCAGGAATTGATATGGGAATCTATAAAGAATCAAACTGATAAGAAGAATCGATAATTGACATGAATAATTTCTTATTGACTCCCATCCCTACTTTATACACATCCCATTCTTAATACGTAGGCTTTAATATGCAGTTGGCCCACCCTTTGCAGCTGTAACAGCTTCAACTCATCTGGGAAGGCTTTCCACAAGTTTTAGGATTCTGTTTATAGGAATTTTTGACCATTCTTCCAGGAGAACATTTGTGAGGTTAGGCAGTGATGCTGGATGAGAAGGCCTGGCTCACAGACTAATTCATCCCATAGGTGTTCTATCGGGTTCCTCCCCAACAAACTCGCTCATCCGTGTCTTTATAGACCTTGCTTTGTGCACGGGTGCGCATCCCCAAACTGTTCCTACGAAGCATGAAATTGCCCAAAATGGCTTTGTATGCTGAAGCATTAAGAGTTCCTTTCACTGGAACTAAGGGGCCAAGCCCAACCCCTGAAAAACAACCCCACACTGTAACCCCCCCTCCACCAAACTTTACACTTGGCACAATGGGGTCAGGCAGGTACTGTCCTCCTGGCAACCGCCAAACCCAGACTCGTCCATCGGCTTTCCAGACAGAGTTCCGCACCCTGCGCGCCTCAGCATGCGCTGTCCCTGCTGAGATTTTACGTGGCCCACCTGGCTGACTTGCTGTTCTTCCACTTTGTTATAATACCACTAACTGATGACTGTGGAATATTTAGTAGTGAGGACATTTTAGGAATAGACTTATTGCACAGATGGCATCCTATCACGGTACCACGCTTGAATTCACTTAACTTCCCACAAAAAAGAAACATGTAACAGGAGCAGGCTACATTTCGGTGGGGTGGGGGGCTGACAGCCAAAGCCATGCCTCTCGCAGTCAGCTGTGTGGTCGCCATTGGTATGAAGCACACAAGGGATTTTCCCCAACCACTCAGAGGAGGCACAATCAATACCATCTGATCCGCAAAAGGACCATAACTCATTCGACTGGCAAACGGGGACGCCCTGGGGGGGACGGTGGATTTGAGAAAATGCCCCCGGCACTGCAGCTCCTTTCAACGCACTGCAACAAGAACCAACTGAGGAAGCCGACCGTCAGCAGGCATAATAATATCCCGCAGTAAATCACAAAAACAAAAACAAACAGACAAACAAATAGACAAACAGACAAGCAAACAGACAGACAAGCAACTCAGCAGCTCTAACCAGGACCTCAACCGGTTAAAGTGGGTGCCTCTGACTGCTGGTAGCAATTACCAAGTTATAATCAAATTCCCAAAACCCAAACCAGCTACACGACCATCAGGCTGAGCTTGTGGTGGTCAGAATGTGTGCGGCTGTGGCAGAACGAGGGGATGAAAGAGAGGGAGGAAGACTGGAGCAGAGGAAGAGCAAGTCCGCCACAGAGAAGGCGACCGAGGACAGGAAAGAGAATGAGGTGGGAGAGAGCAATGGAGTGCGGAGGCAGTGATTATAAGGCAGGCTGTGGCCTTTTCCTTGAGAGCAGAGCCAGTTGCATGGACCACACAGGCTGGGAGGGGAAGGCTTCCCGGGCTCCACAGCAGCATGTGCTAGTCACTAAGAGAAACCATCAGACATGGCAGGGCTCTGATGTGGAGGAGGGCGGGGGGGCACATTCTCCACATTTAGCATAATCACTGGGGAAGTTTCCCAGCCAGTAGCACTCCCACACACACACACACACACACACACAGAAAAGCACGGACGCGCACACTCCAACATGCACGCACTCACAAGAGGCATGCACAAATACACACGTGACCAAAAAAAGGACACACGCATGTGCAACATAGTGCAAGGGGACCCTCTGACTCAACGTGGCGAACGTGTTCCAAGCATGCATGTAGCAGCCAGGTAGCAACAGGGACAACAGTGACTGTAAATAAGAACCAAACTGCGCCATCAAGGGAAAGGCAGCATTTCACAGCTAGCAGGGGAAACAACAAACATGGGACAAGCCTGGTACACACGCAGAGCAGCCCTGTGTACAGACAGCAAAACTGCTGAAGCAGAGATTAAGCATGCTGGCATCAAAAGCCCCGGGATGGTACCCTCCCCCGTACTTTTGTCGACCGACATCTGAGACTCATCCATACAAATTGGATTAATATACACAAACTAATACATTACATTGTACCAGCCCTTTGATTTGTTCTCTGTCGTCATACATGCACACAAGGACTGGCAGACTCACGACAGCACATGCTCTCCATTGCAGTTCCACGATGTAGCGCCACGGTTTGAAAGGCACGTAATAGTTCACATTTTTCCTCCCAGTAGAACCACAGTCATGAGGGAATAAACAATTACAGGGTTAAGGATTTCCCTGAACCTTCTTCAAAGCTGCAAACGCAGGGACCTACACCACTTGGCAGAAAACTATCGGCCATTGCAGGAGCCTGTAATGATGCGCTAAAGGGAAAATGAATGCCCTCATCTATTTATTACTGTGGACTTATGAGTACAGCACTAAGCAGTAAGCAGAAGTCATCCATCAAGCGGCTGACAGGTAGCCTCCACATAGGAAGGAGAGCGGTGGTTTTGATCCTGTGGTAAGTCATGTGGTTAGGAGCACGCCAAACAGGGACCCTCACCCCACCCCCCCCCCGCCGAAGGCCGCTAAATACCCTGTCACCATGCACAAGCCCGGCTAGCGAGCATGCCGGGACGCATCCATTCCCAGCGGTGCCTTATCTGCTGTCTGCTCTGAAAGCAGTCCTCTGAGAACTCTGACCACAACCGAGCCTCTATGTGCGAGCAGCTCAAAGGAGACGCCAAGATTCATCTGCGGATAAAGTCCAACAAAGGAAACCATTTCCCTCAGCAAGCATACATCACGGTGGCATGGTGACAGCCTTACAAACTAGACAGAGCCTTTGTGTTAAGCAGTTAAGAAGGTTTAGATGATTCATTTGAAATAAAAAGTTGAGGCAGGGTGCTGTTACTGTTATGAGTGAAGACTTCATAAATCCACCTGAGAGCATCACAGCAAATGATCCAAAGAAGTTTCCAAACTGCTGATTTAAGTGATGTAAGAGGGTCTTTGAGCTCTCCAGCACTAGCCATGACCACCTCACAGGCACAAATTCTTTTCGGCAGCCAGTGATGATGTTATTGGCATGTCATGGAACATGACTGCAGTGTATATTTGCATGTTCACAGGATTCTTTTATGCAAAACAACTCCACGCAAATCATTTTCACCTCCAAAAGCAATTAAGGTAAGCCAGGTTACCACATTCGGCACTTGCTCAGACATGAGCTAGCAGTCTTCAGGCAACGAGACCATGTTCTTATCAACTGTGTGACCTGCTGTCAAGGTGATCATGTCAAAGCAAATAAGGAACAACATAAGACTTAAGGTCAAAAAGCCAAGAAGCCAAACCAGAATGGGTTAGCATTTTGGCAAATATTTGGCCTGCTTCACTATGTTTTGGAAGCCGTTCTTTCAGGAGCAAGGAAGAAAACTTGGCTTCCGGTAAGGCGCCAGTGAGCTCCAGCACAGAAGAGTGCTCTCGCTCTCACTCTGCCATAACCCTACACTGCGCTTCCTCCCAAAGCTCCTCTGATGACTTTGAGGTCTGGACTCTCTTGTTCTGCTCCTGTACTCTGCATGCCATAATATTTGCATATTCTATTTATTTACACCTGTTGTTTTTCCATCAGTGGGGTGTCCCATAACTTTTGGCAGCAATACTGACTTTCTTCATTAAACATCTAAACAAAAAGAGGGAAATTAGTCTATAAAAAGTAACACTTAAAACTCAAATAGTTTTCCAGTTAATTGGATTTCACTTTAACAAGGAAACCATACAATACGTGGTTAAAAAAGCTAACATCCAATGCCGCTGTAAACTTGAGAAGCCAGGGTATCTTGAGTAAAATATGAAACTGTGGAGTAAAGGCTCTTAGTAAATCTACAGAAGAGCCGCTCACAAAGCAGCCAGCCTCACACCCTAGAAGGCCTCCATCCCGCTTATAAGTCAGATCACATCTGGCAAATTAAAAGTTTACTTTAAAGGCACCGTTTTAATTAGCACTGCGTTTTATTAGACAAAAACAAAAGTACACACATTTGGCCTGGCAAAAACACAATTTGGCGGAATCCATCTGCTTGAACTCAGAGCAGAAGTCGAAAGGTAAGAATCAATTATTTGTTGACTTGCTTATTCATTCCTGCTTCCACTATGGGGGGTTTCAGTCAACTTCTCTTAGGCACATGCCATTAGCCACCTGCTTCTTTTTGCTCAAAAGGCCAGAAGCTCAGGTGTGGCTGCACAGTGATGAGAGGGAGAGGAGCTTGGGTTCCTCTGATCTCCATGCCATCCATATGGGGCTGTACAACCTGTACATTACTTGCTACTGAAGGAGGTATTCTGGGGGTCCCTGAGAACTGGGCTGTCTGGGGGTCCTTGAGAACTGGACTGTCTGGGGGTCCCTGAGAACTGGACTGAGAAACACTCTTAGTGACTGGTACCTTCTACAGCAGTCAACCTGGCACATAAGAGCTATTTACCTTCATAGAACTGCTTTGGCTTACTGATGTTTTAGGCGCGTCTTGCACATACTAGAACCTCTGACTCAGATTACCCCACAAATAGAGCAGATTTTAAAAATGTGTCCAGCAAAATTCTGTCAATTTTATAAAGTTATTGAATTTTCAAATTCAATTTACTGCCAGTTCACAAAGACTAAATATTCCATTAACGATGAAATATGTATTTCTAGAGCTCTGGTGTAGCTAAATTTTCACTGCTGGGATTTGGTGCACATTCTTCATGCATTTTTCAACATATTAACAGTTAGCATTAAGCAACAGGAAGCTACACATTATAACATGGCTGAGCTGACTTACAGGTAGATATTTTAAGTATTTTAAATATATTAGTATGCAGAGGCTGAACACACAGTTACTGCAGTTCAGCACAGGATGCAGCTGATCACAGAGAGAGACAGGCAGACCTACCTGAATCCACTGGTTGGCTTTCAGCTCCAGGGCACCCTGGGGCTGCACACTGTACATGCAGTGCAGGCACTGCAGCAGACACCCCCGGATCTCCTCTAACACAGGACCCAGAGACACAAAGAATTTCACAAGAGATCTGGACAATGTGATGGTAATACTGTACATGCACGGCTACAGAAATGCCTGAAACAAATGTCAAGCAGCCTGTACAACTGCCTATGGTTAACTGTTCATCTCAACTTCAGGAAACAAAACCCTGAAATACTATGTGGGAATAGTCCCAATGCACGCAGAGCCAATCATTGTGTAAACATCGATGGCCGTATACACTGTGTATCATCACAGGCCAGAGCGGCTTTATTGGGTGCATCTGGACAGCAGAAGGGTAAGTCACAGCAATACAAAATAAAACCATCACAGTGTTAAAATGGCTCTGACAGGCCCTGGTGTTGTACTGTGTGTCCCCAAATGATTTCCTGGTGCAGTGGAATTTTACATAAAGACAATATAACTGCCACCCAGGCAGTGCGATACGCACACTAACCTGAAGGGGGCCCTCCAGCATGCTGCAAAATACAACTCATGAACAGAATGCAGCTATGTGGCCAAAGAACAAGACTCGACCAACCCAAATAGACAATTACTACATGTCTGTTTAAATGCATGAAAACTTATTTAATGACTGGAGAGGAAAAAGTAGCTTCTGAGGTCCAAACAGGCAAGGTCTTACTGTCAGCAGTCAGAAAGGCGTTCCAGCAGAGCCTTCCCAGGAACTGGCCCATGAAGGGAGCTGTCCTCAACACCTCCTGGGTGGAACCCTGAGAAGGATATGGGTATTGAAGTCAACACAGCGTTGGCGTTTATCCATTCAGCAGTGCAGAATCCTGGGCAAACAGGCGGACGGAGAGCATGTAATATGGAGGGCGGAAACCAGCAACTGCAACCTGAACAGGTGGCTTCAGAGTCCTCTCACAATCAGTCATCCCATCAAAGAGTTTCACCAACCAAGGGGACAGTAGTTACTGTTGTGCATTACTTTTTGTTTTATTAAGTATTTATCAATTGAAAAATGTAACTACAAGAAAACTGATAGTTTTATTTTGTTTTTTAAGAAAAAGGGCCCCATTGGACCGACAGAACACAGAAGTTTAAAAAAAAAAAATTTTTTAAAGCAATGAACAGGGAAGTGGCAGGTATTCCTGGGGACCACATGCATAAGGGTGTGTCTCAGAGGCACTCTGGCCGTGAAATCCCGCTGAAGCCCTCAGAGGTCACGTGACGTGGCCGAACTGCTGGCTCACATGCTGCCTGCAGGAGTCTGCGACCTGCCAAACAGACCCCCCGAGCACCCGAGAGCGACACCCTCACACAGGCAGAGATCACCTAAGAAATCCAGACGAAACGGGAATAAAGGCATGAACAAGCTACCTGATAGAGATCATCTTAGGATTAATTTTATGGCTCCCAGTACATCCATCATCTTTATGTATAGTCAGGGCTTATTCAAAGAAGGTGATGGAAAACAAATTAAAGAACAAAAGCAGGCAAAGCATTTCGAAATGCTTTGAGGCAACAGAAAAATGAGGCGGGGCTGCCCATGTCTTTCATATGCCAGCTTTAATTGAAGCAACATGCAGCTTTTCACAACAAAGGATTCTGGTTTTTTTTTTCCTTCTTTTTTTAACAATCTTCCAGCAGCAGGCATGCTTGCCCCTCCTAAAGACAGGCCGGGTGTCTGAGGGAGAAGTCAGGGGTCGTGACTGGGGTGTGCGAGACACCCCCAGCAACAAGGTGCTTGGGCCGGTTCCACTTGGCTCGGGCAAGAAGCTAAGCTGGCCGTTTAGTAAACATCCTTGGAGCAGTGGGAGAGAAATGTATTTCTAATTAACTCTTGGCCGGTCTCGGCAGAAATGTTATCCCCCCTTCCCTCGTTAAGCTCTGGACCGTATCGTATCACTGACAGACTAGAGATGCTCAAAAACAGCTAAGACGTTATACGCCTGCACTGGAAATATCAATACACATGAGGTGAGACTGGCAACATGATCCTGTACAGCTGCCATCATAAACAGATTAAAGAATGTCTGGCATACTGGCTGTGAAAGAGTTTTTTTATTCTGGTATGATTACTTCACATATTACATGGAATAAACATGATACACCATTATGCTATTAAAACTGCTGCATAATAAACAAATGAATAATCTATACACACATCTTCCCACTGCTTATCCTGGTTAGGGTCATGGTGGGGAGATTATACAGGTCAGTGTACACACTGGATGGGATGTCAGTCACAACCACACACAAAATTAGAGATGTCAATTAGTCTGTCTGTCTCTGTCTTTGGGCTGCAGGAGGAAACCAGAGAACCCAGAGGGATCTAATATGACATGTGGAGCACATACAAACTCCATAAAAGTACATACAAATGCATGCATGTATGTATGCACACACAGCGCCCCTCCCATTAAAATACCATGCTGCCCCAAAACAGTGATCATAATATAGAATTGTAAAGAAATGCAACATTGAAATGCAAATGCTCCACAGTCCTTTTAAGTCTTCATTTAAATTTTTTTTAATAATTGCCTTGACCACTGGTGGGACCAGTGATGTTTCTCAAAAGACAGTTGCAGAATTAATGGGACCCAGTACAACAATGCTGCTATACTGCAAGCTTACATATTACTTCAAGATGCACATAGCACATTAAATATATGTGGTAAAGAAAAACAGACCGGTTCAATACCATGTATGTACAAATGACTTGAGTGTTGACCACCTATAAATGTACATGTGGTGTGTGTGCATGCGTGTGTGACATAATGCAGCAGGAATGTTCATCTAGATAAGTATTTTAACTGCACTGTGATGTATGCTTGAGTTTTTAAAAACTGGGAAACAGGGAGGGGAGAATATGTTTGTGAGAGCAGCACTGTGCCAGGCTCAGCCACGTATACAGCCAAATTATATGTACAAAACTGCAAGGGTACAGGAACAACACCTAGCAAAGAGCCACTGTGGAAGGCAGGGGTCTCGGAGACAGAATTCAACCCGTCACGGACCAAAAATGCATACCATGAAGTGGTAACACTTTAAAATACCGTTCCTTAGTAACTTAGTAGTAACTCAGTTAATACTCAAGTACAATTCATGAATAAATATAGTAGCTCCTTGATTAATTAATGATGAACAAACATGAGATCAGCATTTCACTTTGTTCCTGCAGTAGTTCACAAAAGTTTATAGAATTAACAAATATAGTAATAGATATAGAAACATCTTAAACGATCCGTTACAATTCGTTAATTATTTATATCGTGTTCATTCGTAACGTACATTAATTAATAGAACTAACAGATAAGTAGTGGCAAATAGGGGTATACCAATCCTATATTCTGGATCAAGTATCGGCTGTATGTGACCATTCCATGTCCGACATTTACTTAATTCGTTTTCGGCAGTCCGTAAAGATCATAGAGAATAACTCAGATTTCTTGTTAAATTGATTTGTAAAAACCAAATCGCACAACACAACAGCCCTTTAGATGCGCTTTTTGCGGCATGCGAGCTGAACTCTAACACTGCCGCTCTAGTTGCCACTTAGTGGGTGTGAGCGCGCGGTGACTTACGCCCGCAGTGACGTCATGCACGTAACATAAGAACATAAGAACTATACATACGAGAGGAGGCCATTCTGCCCATCAAGCTCGTTTGGAGGGGAGAACTTAACTAATAGCTCAGAGTTGTTAAAATCTTATCTAGCTCTGATTTAAAGGAACCAAAGGATTCAGCTTGCACTACGTTATCAGGAAGACTATTCCATACTCTAACTACATCAACTCAACTCAGCCTTTATTATATAGCACCTTACAGACATGACTCATGTCACCAAAGTGCTGTACAAAACTAGGATAAAAAACCAACAAAATTAAAATTACATGCTGTGTGCTTCCTCAAATCCAGTTTGAAATGTTCTCCCGCTAATTTCCACCTATGGCCATGAGTTGTATTTGAACTAATGCTGAAGTAACCATTTGGTTGAATAGCATCCAAACCTGTTAGAATCTTATAGACCTGGATCATGTCCCCTCTCAGCGTCCTTTGCTTGAGGCTGAACAGATTTAGCTCAACTAACCTTTCCTCGTATGACATTCCTCTAAGACCAGGAATCATTCTTGTAGCCCTACGCTGCACCTTTTCTAAGGCCACAATGTAAGATATGGTAACCAAACCTGCACACAATATTCTAGGTGTGGTATCACCAAGGAATTGTATAATCTTAGCATTACCTCCCTTGACTTAAACTCCACACACCTGGAGATATGCCCCAACATCCTATTGGCCTTTTTAATTGATTCCCCACACTGGCAAGAATGGGACATGGAAGCATCAACAAACACACCAAGGTCTCTCATAATCAGCTACCTTTATTTCAGTAGGACCCATAAAATACCTGTACTTTACATTTCTGCTCCCTACATGGATTACCTTACATTTGTCTGTTGTTGCTTATCTGCCCAGTCACAAATTAAATCAAGATCCCGCTATAGCTGCTGAGCCGCTAGTTCAGTATTTGCTACACCACCCACCTTGGTGTCATCTGCAAATTTCACCAGTTTACTGTATATATTGATGTCTATATCATTTATGTAAATTAGGAACAATAGTGGTCCTAAAACTGAACCCTGCGGTACCCCACTATGAATGCAGGCCCACTGTGACATTGTGGCTCTTATAACTACTCGCTGCTTATATGTTAACCAGTTATCAATCCAGGTTACTACAGTTCCTAAAATCCCTGTCGCTTTGAGCTTAAGTAGGAGCCTCTTGGGGGGGACAACATCAAAGGCCTTTTGGAAATCTAAGTAGATGACATCATAGGCCTTCTTAACATCAACTTCCTGAGTAGCTTCCTCAAAAAACTCCAGCAAACATGATCTATCTCTCCTAAATCCATGCTGGCTATCCCTCAAAATGTTATTTGAATCCAGGTAATCTACCATTTACTCCTTGACTATAGCCTCCATAACTTTACCAGTTATACAAGTTAGACTGATTGGCCTATAGTTTGACAAATTACTTCTATCACCTTTTTTGAATATGGGTGTTATGTTGGCATGCTTCCAATCAGAAGGTACCAAGTTTTGAGAGGTGGAAGTAGCGTTTAATGGAAATCCCAGTAAACAAAGTGCACGCAACTGTGCGAGACAGAGCGAGCAGCGGCAGATTGGGGAGCGGCTACGCAGGCTGTTCTGCGCATGCGCAAAAATATGTTCTACGCAAACGCCACTAGTGTGTACTCCCTGGGAAGATTTTTGAACTGCAAATTCGTAAAAAAAAAAAATAATAATAATATTCACTAAAAACAAGCTGTACGAAGGAGGTGGAACAGTACGTTATGTTTGTTTACAGCAGCCTAATCAAGGATTTTTGGCATACATGTTTTCACTTGCATTTAGTGGTTTAAACAAATGCATATTAATTAGTTATTAATTAGTATAATTGTATTAAAATATTAAAGTAAAAATAAGAATCGGTATCGGCAGGTGTGTATCGGAATCAGGTTGGAACTGAAAAAATGTGACTTAACAGGTAGATAATGATTAATTATGTACACCATAAAGTCATGGTTAACTTTTATGTTAACACTGAGCTTAAAGACTTGCTACATATGTACACGAATACACAGTAATTCACTTGTAACCAAGACTTAGCTTGTTAATTAATACATTAAGTAACTGTTGGCTCATGATTAATTAAGAGCATAATAGTCTATTTATGCCCCCTCAAGCAAAGTGTTACCCATAAAAGTTTTCCCCCCTTCTGTTTGTGCCACTGTAGTCTCAGTTTGTACATTCTCCCCAAGTCCTCTTGGGTTTCCTCCTTTCAGTCCAAAAAGTGGGTTCAGTGCCTAGTTGTCCCTAAATTGCCCATTGTGAGAATGTGCCCTGTGACTGACTGGCATCCCCTGCCTCATGTCCTGTGTTTCCTGGGACAGGCTCCAGGCTCACCACATCCCTCCATTGGACAAGTGGCTATGGAAAATTGATGGATGCATTCTTAGCAACAGGGAAAAATTTTTTTAAATAGGCCAATAGTTTGTGAGTAGCAAACATGAATATGTAAAAATATAATAATAAAATAAGTAAAACATTCTCAGCGAGCACACAACATTTCATCACCACAGTATTTGCCCACCGGTCCATTAAGTACTTAACAGATGTAAATGTAGATGCCGGCATCGCAGTGGAGGAGGACCGGAGGAAAGTGCGATGCACAGAGCCACGGTCATGCTCCGACTCTAACGAGGCCCTTATGAATCACACAGCTGGCTGGAGCAATGGGGGCCAGCGGTCAGAGCGCACTGTGTGCAGACAGCCATGCGGATGGTGCACTGCAGGAATGCAGGGGGGTGCAGAGGGGTGCGGCTGCGGTGCAGGGGGAAGGTAAAACACAATAACCTCTGAGATACCCTCACCGCACCCCCTCCAGCAGCCATGTCCGGCTATGCAAGACATTGGGGGAAACGCTTACAAGCTCCCCACCAAGCCCCTAGCGCCTGCAAACGTTATCTATACTAAACAAACAAGGACATGGATGTAAACCTGAGTACTTGTTATCCCAAGGCCATAATAATGCCAAAAGTGCTAGTTCTTAACACGAAAGACACTATCCTAATCTATAGATCTCCATCGCCAGCAAGTCGCCGCAAATGATGCAGATAGAAAGGAATGATTATGTCCTGGCAGCTCAGCCATCGCACGGACTCAATTAAACGCCTGACGACTGAAATCTCATTTTTCTTTTCCACACGCCAAGGCCTGAGTCAAATGCACTGGTGGGATAAGTCAAGCAGGGCGGAATAAAGGCCCCCTTTCAAGATAAACGGGGGTGGCGGGTAGGACGGCACATGCTAACATTGCCTTCTCACAGAACCCCTGGCCTCATTCGTTACACACAATCCGGCAGTACTTTGGGTTAGTGCTGCCAGTCCCCCGGCGGCCATTAGCCTGCTAACTCGCGCCCGTGCTTCTGCCAGCTGCCCGCCTCCCCTGTAGCACAGAGCGGCTCCTGTTCACGGCCCTGTTAGCTGCGGCCCCAGCTGAACACTCGCCCAGTAGCTCTTGTCAGAATCTCGCTCTGCTGCCCCAATTATACAGCCAACCTGCAGATCATATTAGAGGCTCACACTGCACAGTTTAAAGCCACAGATTCGGGCTCACAGATGACAGGCGTTTCAGACTATTTCTGCAAAAGCTCCTCGGCGTGTCCGGTTAGAGAGCGGAAGAGAGGGACTTGGGAAGCAGTCGGCCGGCCCCGAGATCCCTGGGGAGCCCTTAAGAGCACATTCTGGAAGACTCACAGCCGCTTGCAGCTCTCCGAGGACCAGCCAGAGGAAAGCCCTCAGCTCGCCGAGGTGGAGGGCCACGTCGTGCTGGACCGTGGGGGTCAGAGCCTGGCCCCACTCTACCGCCTTGCCCATCCAGAACTCCACGCGCTGCTTAGGAAAAGGACCGGGGGGGCTCATGGCTTCAGGCCCATCCAAGGTCTGGGGACCACTCCCTACAAGACAGACACAGGGTGGAATTCAGACACATGCTGGGGGGAGAGTAAGGGGGGCTGATGAAATTCCTTTCGTGTGTCCTGCTGATTTGTGTGGAAAATGTTTCCAAAAACAAAACAAGGGGGGTGGGAAAAAAATCTGATAATGAATCTTTTGTGCGCAGGCTGAATTGACAGAGTGGTAGTCAGAAAATTACAGTTAAATGTGCAGTCCAGCTGGGGCTCAAATTTTTACCATCTGAATTTGTCATCACCCAGTATTTCATTAGTAGGGCTGTTAAAAAAAAAAAAAGTGTTCATCTAGAGCGCTGAGCCCAGTAATAAGGCCCCCGGACTCCGGCTGAACTTTTAGCACCTCCTTATTCTCAGCACAAAAGTATTTCTGACAAATTAACGTCATTAAGCAAAAAACACCCCTCCGCAACAAATCCTATCACCTTGGGTTTTAGTTCAAAATGACTAACAGATACTTTTCTCTCTCGCTTTCAAAAACAAAAAAAAGAGGATTTACATTAAAAAGAAAACTTAAGTGAAGGGGAGAGTGCCCAGTGAAAAAAGCTTTCCAGCAGATTGCCAGCCTTATGGGGTGGAGCAGTCATAACTCTCGTCACGCTTTTCTTTCCCTCCCTAGTTATTTACAGATCTTAGAAGACAAGTACAATGTTTCTTAATGACCTCGTTGCTAAAGAGCCATTTCATGTCTTTCCATCATCGCAGCAGGAAAGCTGGAGTCTTGGAGGAGAAACGTAGAACTCTCTCTACAAACGTCAAATCCTGCAAAGAACAAACAGCCCATCATTGTCAGCCGTGACAGTAACACGGCTCTACCCTGCCACACCTCCCCACTCCACTGTAGGAGAACACAGGGTGATGACAGGAACGGACACCATCAACATCACAAAGTAAAATGAGGGAAGAAACACAGAGTCGATTCTCAGGTACACTGAGCTTATACTGGAAAACCACATGAAGATTTCCATTAATCTTCTCAGTTGGGTACTAGGCAACATGTGGCTCAAGGCTGCCCAACACCCTGAACAAGATGCCATAAGAACACACACACACACACACACACACACACACACACACACACACACAACAAGCAATTTAGTGATGCCAGACAGCCTAACTGCATGTCTATGGACTGAAAGACTAAGCTGGAGTACCTGGAGGAAACCCACAACATGCAAAACATGAAGATTTAAATAATAAAACATATAGTAATCTAAGAAAGAGAGATGATTGTCCTCATGAAGTGCAGATCATTATAATTCCATAAAGTGCCAAAATCCATTACTGCCATGTTTTCATTGAAACGGTCACTTTTTCCAAAGAATACATGGCTTGCAATTGGCTGAATGCAATGAAGACATGAAATAAGAAACTGGATGTCAAATTTATATCTATAAATAATATCTGCGTACCATTCAGAATGTGGCCATCAATTATGACATCTTTATAGTCATTTAGGAGTGCTATGATTGCCCAACAATAGCAAAGCTTGCTTGGAATAGCAACACTGTACTTCACCTTGTAAAAAAAATATGGTGGGTCATTCAATTTTAACTCCAGAATAGCCTTCGTATCGCCATGTGGCTCAGTGGGCTATGCCTCTGTGCCTGTAGTCGGAAGGTCGCCAGTTTCAGCCTGGCTTCAGCAGGATGATTACATGTCTGTGGGCCCTTGTGCAAGGCCCTTAACCCCCAGCTCCATGGGTGCCAGGTGGCTGCCCTTCACTACCGAGTCTGTGTCATGTGTGAGAGGAAGATGGAGTAGGTGAAAAGAGAATTTCCCCCATGGGAATCAATTAAACGCAAATTACAAAAAGTGTGTTTATTTATTTATTTATTTTTTAAACTTAGGCACAGTACCTTTTCTACACTGTGAGTAGCAAAAAAAACGTGTGTGTGTATATATATATATATATATATATATATATATATATATATTAGGGCTGTCAAAATTGACGCGTTAACGCGGATTAATC
>JAODKM010000039.1:26116880-26133270 GCA_026780845.1 Petrocephalus sullivani
TGATTGGTTGATTAGATAATTGCATTAATGAGAAATTGAACAGGTGTTCCTAATAATCCTTTAGGTGAGTGTGTGTGCGTGTGTATATATTTGACTTTTACATGATATTGTTACATTAAGGTTTTAAGTTTCTTTTACTATATTAGGTTATGCAAAAAACAGCGGAGAGCTTGGAATAACAAGTCAATTTTTATAATGAAATTCATACGTATATGTACGTATTTGTACATAAAATATTGACCTGTTATTTGGTAACCTTCGTAACATATGCATCCCTTTTAACAAGTTTCACCAAAAAGGAGGATGTAAAAACTTTTGGCAAATTGTTGAATTAAAATGGAATTACCCAACATCAAACTTACAGTAAATATCCATGCGCACACAAGCTTAATCTAAAAATCACATCACAACTTGTTGTTTTCCATCCTTCCTCAAACTGAACTATTAACACCGGATCATACAGTGTTTTTTGTGTACTTCTACAACACGCCTCAAAGGGCAACACAATGTTGACAACGGATTTTGAGACGTCTTCACACATGGCAGTCCCCATAATAGCAGCTAACTGAATGACAGAATAAAGCCACGTCTTGTTGCAATAGGGTGCAATCCTTGAGTATAAATCCAAAATGCACCCTTCACTTGGGGATAGAGAAATGCCATGCAATTTCTGGTACAAAGCTTTCCGTTAAACCTCTATTAACACAGAAAAAAGGGGGCACTGAATAAATATCCATTTGGCACCCACATTATTTTTCTGCTTTTCAATGCTCCCCAGTTCAGTTCCCTCAGTTTTCAACACACTGCTGAAAGCTGCTCTTAATTAACACGCAGTATGGATGTAACTGGAACCCCTTGATTTTCTCTAATAGTGCTTACATCATCTTTGCCCCTTTCCTGGCCGCCTGTGGGATTGATGGGGATGGTGCAGCGGCTGAAATAAACAAATAAATAAGCCCCACAGCATGACAAATCTGTGGTTTGCTACATTACAGCTAATAAGAACACTTTCTTCACACCACACCCCTTATTGCAAAGCATCACATTGCCTGAAATATGCCCTTCAGAACATATGGGCCTCGTTCTCGGGACACGAACCTGATCGCATCATCTGTCAGTGGGGGTAAAAGACACCGACATCACGTTCAAATTTTTGACTGCGCTGATTTAAGGGAGTATTTAATACCCCCTTTGATCATCTTAAAATGTGCGTTAAAAAGCATGGATTGCACAGGATGGACCATACCACATATTTCAGCACAGGCAGCTTTTGGAAGAAATTTATATTCACAAATTTGACCACATAACACTTTCCCAGCAGACTTTTTTCCCCTGTTTTGGATAAATTTAGCACAGTATATCAACAAGTGTGACATTTTATTACATTAATAATTAGATCCAATTTAAATTGCTCTGTTACTGTAATTTAGAGAGGTGTACGACTGACGTTTATTTCAATGTGCTACAAATTAACTAGGGAAATCCCTCATCTAGCTGGCCGGGAAACTGAAAAGAAGCAAACATAGATCTGGTATAGACATATTACCAATAGAATTTAACGAGAGAACAGAAGTTTACAAGGATATTTACTGTATGTAAATCATGTTTTTAAATTCTAAGTATACAATATATCTAACAATACTCCTTATCCAGTCCTTATTGACCCTCGCTAATATTATACAGTGCTCAGGACATGGATTTTATGTTGTTAAACCCTTCCTTTTAGACTAATTAATAGTACCGGTACTTTTATTTCGATTTCAGCTCGAAACATCACAAAAACAAAGTAAATAGACGACAAACAATTACTGTTAAACAGGGCTGAACGACTTATTGATTTCACGTCGAAATCGCGATTTGAAACAATTTATTTTGATTTGATTTGAAGCAATTTATGATATGCATTATACAGCACATCTGACCCAGGGTTTAAAATTGTCGTGAGAGTAGTTTTGCAAATTCATTCCGTCCTGCTTGTGTGACAGTCAGTCTCACCAATCAGAAGTGCCATGCTCCTCGCGTGCCAGTCATGCTCACCAGTCAGAGGTGGCCCAAAGTGACTGCGTATACTCCCACAAACAGACACGTGAAACCCAAGGAAAACGTTACAGTTGCAGTGCAAAAAATACTGCTTCCGCTGCTAAGCCGTAAGTGAATTACCTACCTATTTAACAGTCAGAGATTGTTCACAGAAAGGTCCTATTATTATGGGTCCACGCAGCATTAGCCGTAAGATGCCTAATATTTTTATTACTGGAATTGTTTTATTTTCAATACTTTATTTAACTTGATAGAGTTGCAGCTTTTGTGATTGTAGTTTTACGTGTCATTGTTCTCTGCTAATTTGACCCTTGTGTACAAAGCACTTTACTAAGGGTAAAAAAGCAGTTGAGTGCTTAAAATGTAAAAATACAATCACTAAAACAGCGTTCGGGTTGCTAGAGAATTCTTCTAATAACTCTTCAATAAATGCAATGTTTTTCCGGAGTCAATGAGCATTATGAGTAATTGTGATTTCAATACTGACCAAAATAATCATGATTATGATTTTTTCTCATAATCGAGCAGCCCTATTTTAGACCTACACTTAGAAGATTTTTTTTCTAGAGTGGTCCTTGATCACGACTTACTTCAGGGATAGCAACATGATCCCTCTTTCCCAATTCACAAAAAAAAAGAAGTTTCCAATTATGAGTTAAAAGGTGAAATCTGACACGCCACAGTCCTGCAGAACTGGGTGTAAATGTTGAGAACATGACATCACAACAGAAACAGCTGCCAGGCCAGATCCTGCCATAACCATACTTTAAGAACCTCCAGGAATTAAAGCATAAGGGGGGGGGGGAACACTTACTGTATGTCTACTATGAAATCTTTTCAGGGTATCCATAAAGGAAAGACATTCCACTGAAATTAAAATATGCCGATTTTCAAGTTAACTGTTTAGGGAATTTACAGCTAAAAATGCTTAATTCATGCTGCCAAGTGGTAAAGTTTATATTTTATGTTTCCTTTCCTGATGCATGGATCATGAGTCATGACTGACATTTGGCAGCTTTGTACACTTTAAAGGAAACATTTTGCCATGACCAAGAATTTTTTTAACTTTTATAGCATCTGGGCATACATGGAAAATTTAGCGTTTTAAAACAGTAAGGGGTAGAAGACTGTCTTAAATGTAAATATGAGGATATGGGAATGTTAAACAAAAGATAATCAGACACCAATATGCAAAGGATATTAATAATATCATCATTGTTTTTGACAACTTCTAAAGCAAATATATTTCACTCACGTCTACAAATGTGCTATGTATACTACTAACAACAGGAGGAACAAAATTATAAAAAATAAATACCCATCTCTGTGCTCCATGTACATAATTTCTTTTGTAAATCGAGACCATTATCTGGTGATTAACAAATCTCCTTTCAACCCAAATTTTAGAAAAAAGAAAAAGAAAGACACCAAAATCTCTTTATTGCATTTTATTCTACCTATTCTCTCAAAGAGAAAAGACTTGGTCTGCAATACTAGGTTTAAAATTACACTGGAGCGGAAAATACATCTGGAAAAAAGAATCATATACATACATTTAATGCGCATGTCAATGTTAGCGCGCCACTGGTGAAATCATGCAAGTACAATAATTTATACATGTATTTATATATACATACGCAAATTGCAAATACAACTCATGCAATATGTATAATAATAATAATAATAATAATAATACTAAAATAATAATAATAATAAATACTGTATGTTACAAATACTGTTTATAGAATTCATGTAATATGCATGTATGTAGTATAATGGGTAAATGCGAATAGACATACATACCATGCAAAAAACGAATTACTTAATGTTTGTAGATCAGTTAGCTAGGTCCATCTATTTTCGCTACCCGTTTACCGTTCGGTTCAAATACAAAGTGCCTTACTCACAACGAACAGCAGGTGGCGCAGTAATGCAGCGATAGCGCCTTTGTGACAGCGAGTCGTAGATAAAGCCTGTGACAACAACTTGCTGCTCCAAACCCAGGCAGCAGATGTAAATGTATAATGAAGACCAACATTCAGCATTTGTTCCATGTATCAAATGAATGTCAGTTTGCTGACAAACCTTAAAAATACATTTTATTTTCTATGTTATTTCTATTTTATTTGGGTAAATAAAAACGCAAAGCATACCTATATAAAGCATTACGCTCCAGACACAAAATTAATAAGTAAATTCTAATTCATATACATTTCCAGTAAAGTATTCAAAAGCACTGTATTGATCAAAACACACCTTAACACAAGACAGGAATCGTGTGTATTTCCAAAGTGTTGATGGGTACAGCTTTAGAAGTGGCGCAAAGGGGTCAGAGTTAGAGCCGGACAGACGAACTCCGCAGCACAGAAGCTAGCCATTTATAAAAATGTGTACTTAATGCGGCTAGTGTAAGCAAAGCAGCGAGTGTGCTGGGGCTGCCTGAGCCCAGCTGCGGGCTCGGCCCCGGACACAGAACCCGAACAGTGCCGGGCCTCGTCAGCATAAGCCTAGGGGAGCGGCTTAGGTACCCCACAGGGACTCCCCCAGCTCTGCAGTCAGCCCACCCCGGGCGGGATCTCAACCCAAACCCAACGCTTACTCTTTCTGTGAACCGGAACCGCGAACCGGTAACGACCCGGAACCCCGAACCGGTAACGAACCAGATCCCCGAACCGGTAACGACGCATCACTGAGCCCGCTGACAGCTCACCGAGGAGCCCCCAGAAAAAGCCCCCTCCTCTAATACGGCTCCGTTTCCGTTATCGTCAGCCAGGCTCGGCGGTACGGCGGAATGGAGTCCCCGCCGGCCGGTGACCGGTGACCGGTTCCGGGGTTAGCGTGTTCGCCGGCCGTGCTCCCCTGTCAAATTTTGGCGGTTATTATGAATCTGTGCCACGGACCGAAAGTGCCGGATGTTTGCCTTTCCCAGCCAGTGTGGTCACTAACCTTACGTGCAGGGAGCTCCCAGTGCTTCCGCACATCCAAATCCCCCTCTCTTTTTCCTTTCCGTCCCCTCTATTCCCCCTCTCTCTTTCTCTCTTTTTTTCCCTCTCTTTTTTTACACGCCCTCTCTCGCGCAGGGAAACCGGAAGTCGTCACGCTTTCACTGGCGCGCGCTTCAACTTGGCTCACGTGGAGCGCTGGCGGCTGCGAATGGCCGCGCGCCGTTCGGGTCTGAGCGCGTGCCAGGCTGGAGTGCATGTGATGTGTGTGATGTATGTGATGTGCATGCGAACACACTCGTAAATGTTATTTCCTTCCAGCAGCATACTTTACGCAATACATTTAGCTGCGTGAAACCCCACTGTTACTTACAGGATCGTGACGCAATATACCTGTTAATGTGAGCTGTGATAATGTGATGTTTGGAGTCATATACGTGCATACTTATAATAGCTATATTAAATAGTTACTTATTATTTCTGTTCAATGTCATAATTTCATCACAATAGTTGCATGCAATATTATTGCGAATAAAACTTGGCATTAATAAAAATCGTAATGGTATGCAAAATGAAACATACTATATATTAATGACGTACGTACGAAGCGACTGCGTTTTCATTTCATTGTGTATTTGTTCAAATAGAGGAGGATGTTTGATTTTGAGCCATAAATCGTTTTATTTTGGCTTTATTTGCACTCGCGTTTACGCAATGCCAGTTACGTGAGTGTTCAGCTGTAACGGATTAATTTTCAAGCAATGATTACTCCATCTGTAAAATCCCCAATTTTGGCCTACCACACTTCAATTAGAAGTAGGAATCCTACAGCACTGGGTTTCGCCAACTGACTAACCACTAGGCGGCACTAGATTAAAGTTGCAGTGGGGGTAAACCGTTAATAACTCGGCGCTTTTGTGGGTGTATTACCGTGATGATCTATATTATATTGTGACGTTATTCATATCCTCGGCTTTCCACATCAGAAATCTGGTAATTCAGGTCGATTATACATTTACTCACAACATATTCAAATGGCATTTAAACATGTTCACTGACTACCATAAATAGACCATGTAATACTATGCTGAAATTATAGTACTTGTACCATAAGCAGACCGTATAATACTATGGTGCAATTAGAGTTCCATCCATCCATCCTTCAACCGCTTGTCCTGAACAGGGTTGCTGTGACGCCTTGGCAGCATTTTGCTTAGGTTTTTGGCCTCAAGTAAATATTTGCTAGCAAGGTGGCCAGTGGGTAGTGCAGTGGCCTCCTGCTTGTCCCGGCTACCTGTACGTGGCATTTGCAAGGTCTCCCCGTGTCTGAAGACACTACTCAGGATTCCTCCCGCGAGCTGTTTAGCTCGACCGGTGTCTCCTAATTTCCCCAGTTTGTGGCAGTGCTGGCCATGTGGCCTGCTGGCTGCTCACTAATGGGTATGTGGCCTTGTGTCCTGGGCTTTACAGGATGTGCTCCTGGCTCTCTGGCACAGATGTGTTAAATTGATGTATTGGTTAACAAGATAAAGTAATTTTCGTAACGTTTTATTTCCCGATAATGCTAAAAGGAAACCTTTAAACCCCGGGCAACTGACACTGAATTTAATACATACATGCAGCTGCACTGTAATTAAATTATGTGCATGAGCAGGCGCTACTACAGCGCAGCACTAACAGCACAGCAGACTTGGTCAAGAGGTCAGATTGGGATTTATCACACTGAATCAGTCCAACTCGCACTGTTTCAGACTGGTCAGAATGGTGCGTGCAGTTACACAATGCTTGCATGCATGCAATGCACACAGTTAGGGTTTTATTAAAGGATCCATGTAAGGAAACCCCCGAATGCTGCCTGTTCCCTGTCTTTTCTTCTTTATGAGGTGGGTCGAGCAGAGGGGAGGTATTTTAAACAATGCTGCGTAACATAACCTCACTGGTGAGTAGAAAAGTATTTCTTTTGAAAGCTTTTATCATCTGTGTATCTGAGTTGACAGTAAAACAATATCGCTAGCTGTTGTTTTTAAACTGACAAAGTAATTTTTTTTGCATTGAGCAAACCCGTGAGCTGAAGTTTTAGTCATGAAGTTTTTGAGTTTTTGCCAAAAGTACTGGGACACCCCTCCAAATCATTGAATTCAGGTGTTCCAATCACTTCCATGGCTAGAGGTATATAAAACCAAGCACCTAGGCATGCAGACTGCTTCTGCAAACATTTGTGAAAGAATGGGTCGCTCTCAGGAGCTCAGTGAATTCAAGCGTGGTACCGTGATAGGATGCCACCTGTGCAATAAGTCCATTTGTGAAATTTCCTCGCTACTAAATATTCCACTGTCAACTGTTAGTGGTGTTATAACAAAGTGGAAGCAACTGGGAACAACAGCAACGCAAAATCACAGCGTGGGGACAGTGCATGCTGAGATGCACAGTGTGCAGAAGTCACCAACTTTCTGCAGAGTCAATAGCTACAGACCTCCAAACTTCATGTGGCCTTCAGATTATCTCAAGAACAGTGCAACAATGGGTTTCTGTGGCTGAGCAGCTGCATCCAAACTTACGTCACATCATTTATGGGATTTAGCTGACACCCTTATCCAGAGTCATTTGTAGTACATTACAGGGATTACAATCTCCCTTGAGCAACTTCGGGTTAAGGGTCTTGCTCAGGGACCCACTGGTGGTACATGGGATTTGAACTGGCGACCTCTTGGTCCATAACCTGAGCCTCGTACCACTAGGCCACCATCATCCCACTGAAGTATCATCATAAGTGTCGGATGCAGTGGTGTAAAGCACACCGCTACTGGACTCAGTGGAGTGAAGACATGTCCTCTGGAGTGACGAGTCACGCTTCTCTGTCTGGCAATCCGATGGATGAGTCTGGGTTTGGCGGTTGCCAGGAGAACGGTACTTGCCTGATCGCATTGTGCCAAGTGTAAAGCTTGGTGGAGGGGGGATTACAGTGTGGGGTTGTTTTTCACGGGTTGGGCTTGGCCCCTTAGTTCCAGTGAAAGGAACTCTTAATGCTTCAGGATACAAAGCCATTTTGGACAATTGCACGCTCCCCACTTTGTGGGAACAGTTTGGGGATGGCCCCTTCCTGTTCCAACATAACTACGCACAAGTGCACAGAGCAAGGTCTATAAAGACATGGATGAGCGAGTTTGGTGTGGAGGAACTTGACTGGCCTGCACAGAGACCTGACCTATGGGATGAATTAGAGCAGAGACTGCGAGCCAGGCCATCTCGTCCAACATCAGTGCCTGGCCTCACAAATGCTTTCCTGCAAGAATGGTAAAGAAATTCCCATAAACACACTCCTAAACCTTGTGGAAAGCCTTCCCAGAAGAGTTTAAGCTGTTATAACTGCAAAGGGTGGGCCAACTGCATATTAAAGCCTACGTATTAAGAATGGGATGTCATTAAAGTTCATGTGTGTGTAAAGGCAGGCGTCCCAATACTTTTGGCAATATATTGTATTGCCTAAATGCATGTATTATGATACCAGGATGAGAAAAGATAATGAATGAGAGGTTGAAAATACACCCTGCTGACTAGAAGGAGAATGAGGCCCACCTGAATTTTTAAACAAATTTCAGTCAAAAGACCCAGATACTTTACAGTAGGTATAAATCGCTTATGTCTCAGAGACCTTAGTTGATGCATTCTGGGAAAAACAGTTAAAAGAACAGCTAAACTGTTAAGGTGTAGAACTGCAAGTGCTTATGACATCCTGACTTTGAGTAGATTTGTCTTGGAGCAGTTATCATTGGCTGTTGACCAGTGTGGTTGCCTTATAACAAGCATAACTCTGTCCTTAGATCAGCATGTTAATAGGAGGTTTGTGAATCCCTTCATCAAATCAATAAAGGATAAAAGGAGAAAGTACAAATTTTCAAGGAGCTAAGATATCAACTGTTGGATCCTGTCCTAGAAGCTGGGTAGACTAAGAAAAGCACAGCTGTTCCCACACATGAGTTTGCTTAGTCGTGATCCAGACCAATCGTACGATACTCTGGATGTCACATGCTACAGTGCGAGGGTCAGCAGTATTTGCAGTGGTTTTTGATGGTTAAAGCTGAAATTACTCTGCACACGCTCAGCAATTCTAATAATACAACCACATGAATGGCCTGAACTGTACTTCATTGTCCAAAAATATCATGTCCAGCCTACCACCTACCCCCATTTTTCAACACAAATTTCATACTCAAGGCTGGTGCTAAAGCCTGAGCTCTTTATATAGCAGCAGAACCAGGCAGGAATCTTCACCGCAGCATGATTCTCCAACCACCCATTTCACAGATACCTGTCCTTGGTATTGTCTCCATTGTAAAGCTCTCCTGAATTTTCATACCTGCCTCTTCCGACATCCTTGGTTAGCATACTAGTGTGAATCAAACTGCCTAGAACTTTATGTGCTATGTTATATGTCACATATTGGTAGTGGTGGCCTAATGGTTAGGGAAATTAACTTATAAGGTTGCTGGTCTGAATCCCTGACTAGCAAGTAGTACTGCAGTATGCCGAGCAAGGCAGCACTCTCCAGGCACTGAATTAGCTCACTGCATATGGGTTCTGTAGCTTCCGGGATAGGCTCCGGACCCCCACGACCCTGTTAGGATAAGCGGGTTGGACGATGGATGGCTGGATGGATGCATATGGGTTAAATGCAGAGGACACGTTTTGTTGTTATGTGCTGTGTTGTGTCGACAATTAGTCACTTCAGTCATATTACAAATAAAAGCTGTTTACAGGGTTAGTTAAATCGTTCATTGATACATATCAGGAAATATCTTTGAATTGCATTTTGGTAATAATGTTGTGAAAATCTGATACAATTTCTCCTCTAGTTTTGTAAGAATTAAATGAATGTCTTATTCAGACATTTCGGTTAAATTATTTAGCAACAGCTGTTGGCTTTTTATCTAGCATGAGACTGTTTTAGTGTATGTTTAGTATACGTTTTAATTTTGTGTATTCTGTATGTATTTATCTTTCATATATTTTTATAAATTGTACACCACTTTGGTATACTGCAGGTGTGTTAAACGTACCTTGTAAATAACATTGACTTCACTAGCAAAATCATTATCTTGCAGTTGGTAATTTAAAACAAAAACCCACAGCAACTTTTATTCTATGAAATATTCAGATAATAAATATACTTTTAATTAAATTAAATAACACGAAGGAACATTTTGATATGGTTTGTTTGTATGCTTCATTTTTAGTAGGGCTCTATCACTGGGAAATGCACAGAACTGCAGACTGCATTTTAAAAACAGTTAAGGTTTTCTGTGTTCCAAAATGACTGGGTTCTCTTAAGAGTGGTCATTCAAGCAAAGAAAAGCATTTAATAGGAAATGGTACTGTTCAGGAAGAAATATTCCTTAGCTGCGTCTTGTCCTGATTTCCAGTTAAACTGCTCATATCGAACCTATTAAGGAAATGTTATGGCATTTATATCTGGCTTAATGCCAACCTGCTTTCCTTGTTTCAAAAGTAAGTTAATGAGCCAAGATGGCTTTTCATCGCACCATGCACAAATGCCGCATGACTTCAGCAGTGCTAGCCCGCCCATCATGATTTATTGTGGCTTATATATTGCACCTGTTATCAAGCACATTTCTGTTTATTGTAATTTTAATACAACTAGATATTCTTATTAGATCAGTTTATGTCTCACAACTTGCTGAAGGAGGTGGTGTCCTGTCTCAGGCTTGGACAAGTAACATGTAGCTTGTGTGGACTTGGTGCTAAACAGCAGAGGCCCGCTGCCCCTATTTGTTTCGCAAGCTGTGTTCTGCTCCCTGAGCCAATCACACACTACTTTAGAGTTTTGTTTATTGGAAGGAAGGCAGGACTTAATATGTCTTATAGCCAGAAATGAGTCTTTAATCAAACTCCGCATGAGCGTCAACCTAAATGTGCTCCATATGGTCCAAGCTAAACCTCAGTAAATCATAGCAGCGCTGACTAGATGGTGATGTTTATATGCCCTTGTGACAGTTATTAGCCTGGCATTTCTCTTCTTATAAATCCTATTTTATTTGCAGATAAGTTACTGATAATTGATAATATTCCACCTAAATTAACTTCCTGTGCAGGTCATTTTAGTTCTCTTTGTCACTGTCTATCAAATACTGGTGACCATGAGAATAGTGGCAGCAACTGATAATTACATCTTTGGGACTGAGATTGTTTTAAGTACATTTTTGAGTCCAAGTGTTACAATGTTAACAAGTCACAAAGTTATAGAGCCATACGTTTTAATTAACTGAGGACAGACTTCAGAAAGAAGCAAATGCCTTTGGATGAGGAACACTATCTAAGAGAAATAACTTTAAAAAAAAAAACTAGATCAATTTAGCTCTGTAGATTGTAAAATCTAATGTCAGGAGACCAGAAAATCTTTCAACTGTGTGAAAAAAACAGATGGCCAATCTTGCAGTCAATTCATAAATCTTTTGTTGAGGAATCTGCCGTCTGTTTCTCCAGGACATCTGTCGTAAACTCATCATTAATCAACCGTTGTTATCATATTGGGAAAGTTTGTGTGAAGACGTACCTCGTTTATAGGGGCGCCAAAATGAAGCTAACAGAAAGAGCATGATATACTTATATTATATGTAAGATAAATATACGTAAGATATGCTAGATGTGAAAAAGTATGTATATAAACATGTTTTTTTCATGCATAATCTTCTTAAACATATATACCTTCATATGTATGTATTTATTTATTTTAAAGACTCTTTAAAATGGAAATTTTCTGGCATTCCCAAGGAAATAGCTACCCTTAAGATCTCCCAAGTGGCTCAGCCAGTAAAAGCATTCATTCTGAGGCGAGAGTACAGTTTAAGTCCGAGCTGTGTCGCTGGCTAGCTTAGATTGGCAGTCAGACATCAGCTGCAGAGCGTAGCTGGTCCTCTGGTCGCTGACGTGTCGGAAGCCAACATTTCGCCATTCTCTCTGGTGAGAGACGTGCCACTAGTCCGCTGAACAGAGCTGCACTGCACAGCACCATATGAGCGAGCGCAAGCGAGCTGGCAGCGCATGAAACAGAGGAAGGCCCGCCAGCAGCCCCCCGCTAACTGGCAGCCATGCGGATTGGCCGAGTGCAGGCGACAGAATTTGCAACAAATAAAAGTGGGAAGAAAAGCAGGAGGGAAAAAAACCCAGAAGAAGAAAAGCCCAGGAACAATGGGATGGCCACCTGCCATGAATGGAAGTGAATGCTGGCCAGTGCAAGGCCCTCTGTGTTTCTGGGTGAAGGTGAGCTGCCATGTGCAAGCGCTTGTGTGGGCCTGCTCTTATGAACTTTTCCACACGCCCGTAACTCCTCCTCATCTCCTCCTCCTCAGACACTGGCGACGCTGGGCAATCTGGGCCTTACTCACATCTGTGCCTGCTTCTGCAGATGCTCTGAAGCAGCACTTCGAATGACAAAGGCTCCCCAAGCCTCATCCAGGTGCTCTTTTTAAGTGTCACTTCCTGCGAAGTCTTTGTGAGTGGCTGCTAAATCGTGCTTGTCTCTGTCAGAAGGTGAATGTTTGAGAGCAACTCGCAGATGAGATCTTAACGTGCAAGGATGCAGAGACCCGTTAGCATTTTGCAGGGTCCCACACACTGTCCCCTTCGCCTCCTCCCTGAAATGCAGATACACAGAACACGCGAAAGAAAATCCTACCCCAAAGTAGCACGGGGACGGGACACGCGTAAGAAAACCATACCCCAAAGTAGCACGGGGACTGGACACACAGAAGAAAACCCTACCCCAAAGTAGCACGGGGACTGGACACACAGAAGAAAACCCTACCCCAAAACAGCACGGGGACGGGACACGCGGAAGAAAACCCTACCCCAAAGTAGCACGGGGACAGGACACGCGGAAGAAAACCCTACCCCAAAGTAGCACAGGGACGGGACACGCGGAAGAAAACCCTACCCCAAAGTAGCACGGGGACTGGACATATGGAAGAAAACCCTACCCCAAAGTAGCACAGGGACGGGACACGCGGAAGAAAACCCTACCCAAAGTAGCACGGGGACGGGACGCGGAAGAAAACCCTACTCCAAAGTAGCACGGAGACTGGATACGTGGAAGAAAACCCTACCCAAAGTAGCACGGGGACTGGACACACGGAAGAAAACCCTACCCCAAAGTAGCACGGGGACGGGACACGCGGAAGAAAACCCTACCCCAAAGTAGCACGGGGACGGGACACGCAGAAGAAAACCCTACCCCAAAGTAGCACAGGGACGGGACACGCAGAAGAAAACCCTACCCCAAAGTAGGACGGGGACTAGACACGTGGAAGAAAACCCTACCCCAAAACAGCATGGAGACTGGACACGCGGAAGAAAACCCTACCCCAAAGTAGAACGGGGACTGGACACGCGGAAGAAAACCCTACCCCAAAGTAGGACGGGGACTGGACACACGGAAGAAAACCCTACCCCAAAACAACATGGAGACTGGAGAAACGCCGTCAAGATGGAGGGTCGGACAGTCTTGTTGAGAATGTCGAGGACAGGCTGGCATACTTGCACGACCATTTTCAGCCCTGAGTGATGGCTTCAGCCGCGATTCATCACAGCCTGCCCACCAGGTTGTCACGGAAACGGTGAACAGCAGCTGAACCAATTATGAGCTTCGTCCTGTTTTCACAGGGGCCCCTTTTTTCAGCTGCTGTGCATGTGGCAGAGACTAATGATTCCTGCTTCCGGCCCACAATCCAAACAAATACCACAGCAGCCAATTATAACCCTTGGTGCTCATAGCTGTGGACCAATTGTAGAATAAAAAAAAAAAAAAAAATCAACAATGGGGCCTGCAATTTTCTGATCTCAGGGTCTCTGAATTTATCCCCCCCCCAACCCTCATCAAGATAAGTGGCTGTAAAATGGATGAATTGATAGAATTTATGGCTTCAGATTCATGTAGAGAAATAGTTTTAGAGACTATAGAGTAGTATTTATGGATGTGTTAAAGTGTAAACCATTACTCTGAAAATCTTTGATTAAAATTAATGTGGTACAGAAATGTGATTCAGAAAGGGTGTAGATTCTAAAATGTTTAACCAAGCCAGCTTTCATTGGATAGCTGACCATAAAGGCTCTCCCTGTGGCTGGCTCTGTCTTTACTCAACATACCAGTCTTATTTGTAAAGATGGCCTTGGGTTTTGTGGAAAACTCCTTGTGTTTTCTGCTGTTATGGACATTTTATTTTTATGGTAGCTTTTTATTGCTTAGCGAGAAAGCTGTGAATTCATTCCGGCAAGCAACCTAGCCTTGTGACCATGTTAAAAGACTGACGTCTTCCTCGCAGGGTGCTCCTCTGCTTTGTTGACACTGAGGCAGTAACTTGAGAATGGCTGAGTCCAAGCAGCAGCACTCAGGGTTAGTGCTGCAGCATGTGCGACAGACTAACCACTTATCTTGATGTTTGAAGGAAAAATGCGTTGGTTTGTTGGTCACTAGCCGACCCTGGGCAGCAGGGGGTGTAGCGGTGCTCGGAAACTTCCCGGTAGCTTTCTAAAATTGCAAGAGAGTAGAGCAAAAGACTAATTGTTAGACTAAGCTGCAGCTTGTGAGTAAGTATTTGCAGGATCATAACCCAGAGTAGCCATAGAAAAATACATAAATAAATAATAAATAATACATAAATTAAAAAATGCAATTTTATATTATTTGCATTCATGTTTGGTTTACTTTGCTCTAGCTTATGAAGGTGAAAGAATGCCCTGCTGTGGTTGCATTCATACTGCTCTCACTACCTTTGGGAAGACCACAAGCCAGCATGGACAGGCAAATATAACAGCTCTGCAATGCATTCCCTCCAAAGACAAATAGTTTCTCCCACGATCGAGAACGTTTGGTACAGCTCAAGGTTTAATAACCAAATACTGCAGTCTGAATAGCTATCGGAGCTGTAAGATGAATGAGAACATCATCAACAGGATCACAGCCTGAAAGAAAATGGGGGCATGAGATTCTGAACTGTTGTCATCTCCGTCTCCCCACTGAGGATACGGTTCCCTCGAAGGTAAAGAATGCACTGTTTCCTACAAGGAGGCTTTCGGAGGCAACCTACTGATTTGTTGTCCTGGGATCCAGGCCTGGAGTGTGTTGGGCCAGAAATACTCCAGAAGAGCTGTGTTTACACCATTCGCAGTAAGGCCCAGGCTGAGCGGAGAGGCTGGAGTAAGCGCAATCTGATTAAAGTAAACACACCGCTCTAACACAAACAAGCGTGAAGCACAGTTCTTGCCAAAGCACAGATGGGAGAGTAAGCAATCACGAGGAGACAGCCTGAAAGGGTAAAATGATAGGACTCTAAATTACAGCCCCAATACCTTGAGCTTGGCCCTTCTGACCCACGGCTGGGGCTTCTGGGACTCCAAATGGAACTGTTGTAATGCAAACAATGCTGATGTGTACGTTTTGTCCTGCTTGTTGTTTAATCCTTGCATTTTCTGTGTACCCTGTTGGCATGGTAACGTGCTAAGCTATCCTGAAGCACAAGCGAAGCAGCACAGCTTCCTCTTTTGACTTTGCTTAAGACAATCACATTTAATGGAGGCCTGTCTCGAATGTGTCTTAACTACATTCCACCCGGGGATTCCGGTACTTCGCTTCCTTAATTGAATGAGCCCATAAGACAAATGTGTTTCCCATTAGCTTCTCAGGGTTTGGGGAGGAAATTGAAGAAGGTCATTAAACATGTTGTCATTGTAACAATCACAGTGCAATCCTACATTCAAAAATCCAATCGTTCTTTGGAGTCTATTGGTCTCGCAAAGACCAACTTATTTAGAAAAGTCAGCCTAGCTGCCTGAATTCAGTTATAAATATTTGGGGGCTTAATTTTCTGTCATGTGTGCTTAATTACCCAATTAACGACATTGCTGTAAAGACCAGCTTTGCTGCACTTAAACGAGTCATGTCTACTTCAATTGTGTCCAAACTAAATTGGCCCAGGCTGATGATGGAAACTTTGCGTTGCTGGTGATCACAAACCATGCAATTTAAGTCCTCCTGCCTACACTGACGTGTCTATAAATAACATAATTTAGACCTGAAACCTACTGCATCCAGCCTGAGCTCAGACCCTCAAGCCATTTGGATAGAGAGCTACAAAAAATAAACAAAATTGGTGGACAGATTAGCAAATTGCGTTAGATAATTTGTCGTTATTTTCATTTTTGCTGGTGGTGGCAGGTACCTCAACTGTCATTGTGAGAAGATCACCATCCCATTCAAAATGCCACTGCAGACACCTCAGGTTCTGTCTGAATAGGCAGGCGTATGGCTTTGCCTGTATTTCCTGATACACATGAAAGTATTTAAACATAAGGAATCGTCCCGCTCACCCCCAACCCCCTCAACCCCGCTCACCCCC
>JAODKM010000039.1:26173272-26191028 GCA_026780845.1 Petrocephalus sullivani
CCCCACCCCCCGGGCCCAGCACCAGCCAAGGCCGGCTAGGAGGGCCCACAGCATCAGCCTGTTCAAACCCACTGAGCCCCAGGGCAACAATGGCCGACATTCATGGCTGCCTGAAAAGTGTCCAAGGCCGCTTCTCGGAGCTGCCAATTCCCTCACACCCCTCTACCTGCCATCTCCACAGCAGCACAGTCTGTCCCAGATAAAGGGGCAGCTCACTCCCAGGGCATTCCGCCATCAGCTAAATCCGACATCACGAGATACGGCAAGAGACTTTCATACTATTTTATCATATTCTTGGCAACGAAGGACTGACGATTACATGAAGTGATATGTTGGACCACTCATTTCAGAACATTACCAACATTTTAACAACATTATATAAACTGTAAATCCTCCTTTTAGAACTTTTTTGCATTTTTCCATTAATAAAACAATAAAATTCATTTTCAGATTGAACTGAATCTATGTAGAGATTCCAGTGATACCAGCTACGTTTCTGCGCCTACAGCTGACTTCCATTTCAGAACAACACACTAACCCAGGGGTGGGGAACCGGATCCATGGAGAGCTGGTGTGGGTGCGGAATTTTGGGATGTCCACCCAATCAGCCAATAATAAAGCAGTGGTTCTCAACTCCAGTTCTGGGGACCCACTGTTTTTGGCTGACCAAAAGGTCATCCCAAAAACACGCACCCACACCGGCTCTCCATGGATCAGGTTCCC
This sequence comes from Petrocephalus sullivani, assembly GCA_026780845.1. Taxonomy (NCBI): domain Eukaryota; kingdom Metazoa; phylum Chordata; class Actinopteri; order Osteoglossiformes; family Mormyridae; genus Petrocephalus; species Petrocephalus sullivani. The sequence goes on from JAODKM010000039.1 coordinate 26,173,996, forward strand.
TACCACTGCACTAACCTTCTAAAACTCCATCTAAACTACCATCACTAAAATAAAAATGTTGGGTGACCAACATTCCAGTTCATTTCTTCAAGGATTCATTTGTCAGAATTTTCATAACAGTCATTTAACATGAACATTTCCTCTGAACTGATATTCAATTCTGTCGACAGGTTCCATCACACAGAAAAGGGGGCAAGATTCACGTTTCACCAAACCAAACGTTTTCCGAAAAACAAAATTCCTTCTTCGCCCTGCGGTAACGTTGGTTTTCCAGTAAATGTTTTTGCACCTGCTTGGTACCATGAACTAATCAAGGATCTGGTCAGTCTGGCACTGTTCGCTCCATGCAAAAAATAAAAAAAAAATGTACATAAAATAAACTATACCGCAAGGGTTAGCTTTGAAGGTCTATGGTTCCCCCCCCCCCCGCTATTCGGCCGCTCAGCAATCAGCATCTGAGGAAAATCGCCTGCATCTTATAAACTTTAATCCAGTTCTGTAGTGGTGTGTCACTCGGTAGACACCGCCTCTGCATTTAAATCGTATTACGGTCAAAAATGACCAGGCACCACTGTTGGGAAGACCACCCAGGAAGACCCAGGAGAGAGGAGAAAAACATTGTTAGAAGCATGTCTAGAAGAGTTATCATGCAAGGGATTTGTTTTTTTCTGGAACCAAAGAGCATTCACATCTGATTTAGTTTTAGATCGTGTTTATAATATCCACCATTAATAGCCGCCTTACGGGAACCAGATCCTGCCTTCAGCATCCTTTTTATGTCAGGGATTTAAAACCAGGCCTTTAACATCCTAAGTAAGTCGCGCACGTTAAGTGATCTATGGACTGAAAACTCCAGCAGACCAAGAAACATGCACTGGCCCAGTGCAACAGACAACATAAAGAAACTGGGTAATTAGGGCCGAAGAAAGTGATGCCGGGCTGCTTCGGCTGAAGACGAGTCTGGGGCAGCAGCTCGAGAGCAGAATGAAGGGGGGAAGGAAGGAGGAAGGGGTGCTGAGCAAAGACAAAGCAGAGCGACTTTCTGTGGTTTGCGCCTCAGCTGGAGAACGCAGGAAACACCAGCCAACAGCCCCTGAAAGCCAAGCAGAAGCGGCCGCTAAGGGGATCAGGTGCTGCTAGGATGGCATTGCGGCTGAATCGCCCCACTCGAGGTGCAGCCCCGGCTGCTAAGGGGATCAGGTGCTGCTCGGATGGCATCGCAGCTGAATCGCCCCACTCGAGGTGCAGCCCAGGCCGCTAAGGGGATCAGGTGCTGCTAGGATAACATCGCGGCTAAATCTCCCCAATCGAGGTTCAGCGCTACAACACCACTTTTCACAGAGGCAGAGAAACAGCAGCACCAACAGTCAAAATAAAAACACCACAAAGGGCCCCCTCTTTGTTTCCTTAAATGGCGGGAAGTTAAAAAAAAGAAAGAAAAGCATGAAGGCCATGTAACGGTAGGGACGGTACTTAAACGGCAGGCCGCGGCTGGCCATGCTCCAACCTCCATTGGGGGTATTAGAGACTGTTGCATAACATTAACCCCTGGTCCCTCTTTTTCTCAGACTAGGGGCTCTAAGGAGCTGACATCATCCACCCCGCTCCCCCCCCACCAGAGCCCTGCAAGCTATTCCCACCATTGAAGGGCAAAGTGCCTTTTGATTGGCTCTGCCCCTCGAGGCTGCATGGGTACCTACACAAAGGCCTGTCCCGGCCCCCTCGAGGACACCCCTCCCCCGCAGCCCCCACTCACATGTGTGCATCCCTCAGAACACACACTCTGCCCATCAAGGGGGGGAAAAAGAACCTCACCTACAAAAATGGCCACACTCGCGCACAGACTCTCCTCTAATTCACTGTGACGTGTGCACATTCACACTCATGTTTTATGGGGAACAGGATGAAAATGTCAGGCACAGACAAAGCCACCTAAAACATCAAGGCTCTTTGGGATTACTGGGGCCTACGCAGAGATCTGAAGTATTTCACCTGGGTTGTACAGCATAGGCCATTAAGGATTTTGTATTTTTTTTTAATCATTACATTTTTGGGGGTAAAGCAGCAGAATAAGGGGTAAGGGGTCATTGCTGGGGGGCCAGACTAGTCACAAGGAATAAACCCAATGTCCTCATTGTTTGGTCAGGCAGGTGCAGGGAATTAGAGGGAAGGCTGACGACTTTGAGAAGGCTGGGTGTTGGGAACGAGAGGGCCGTTTGAGCCTAGGAGGTACGGGGGCTAAAGCGGAATGGGGGTCGGGGGTGGGGGGGCTCATCGCTGGGGGGCCGGGCTCGGCACAGGGAAGCGCGCATCACCGGGGGCCACTTTTCGTGATTGTGACGCCATCAGCATTAGCTGGATTAGGCCTCGATTCAGGGGGACCCCCTGCTGTCCCACGGAAGTCCCGCCGTAAGGGTCAGGCCCGCGGCGCATCGGCGTCCCCCTGGCAACGCCAAGCCACGCCCGCGCCAGTCAGCACTGGCATGCTGAAGGAAAGGACACACCAATCAGCATCTACGTTTTGTGTCAGCTGTCAGGGCTCAGGCTTCTAAACGGCCAGTCAGGTTAGTGCACCGCTCACTTATGACTTTTATTTATACATTGAGAGATATGTAAATATATAAAAAATGTCCCCCTTAAGCGCATGCTCAGAGACACAGACACAGACAAGCACACAATGGGACCTAGTGCACACATGGGACTACACACGGTGACCATTCTTAGAGCCAAGCCGTCAGGGCGGGTTTCTCTTATACGTCTCTCTTTTTCTTCTGTTTGGGGCTTTCAGGAGCTGGGAGAAAGGCAGAGGGCTGGGTGTTGCTGCAGGACTGGGGGCAGAGAAGAGGCTTTGACCCACAGCTGTGACACAATACACTCGGCCAGCCCTGTCGACCCCTGACAGACATTTTACACCACAGCTGCCATTGATGCGGTCCCCATTTCCATATGTATGGCTGCGCTCCCCTAATTATGCTAATCACCTGTCTAACTCGCCACGCCGAAAAAATGGCCGTATTTAGCAGTCCACTGCCCGCTAATGCCACTTTCTGTGAGGCAGAGATGTACATTCAGCAAGGCCTGAATGGCCACATTTTTCCACGTTGCTGGCTTCATTCAGTCCCCTAACCCCCCACCAAAAAAAAAACCTATTCAAGTCAACTTGGTTTGGCCAGGAACAAAAAAAATAAATAAATAAAAAAGTGGTATGTGGGTGTTTATGGGGGGGGGCTATGTTCGTGCCCAAACTCTTGGCCGTCCAGCAAAATGATAAATCAATTGGTGTGAAAACAAACATAAAAAGCAAATTTCAGATGATGGCTTCTGAGAGGGTAGCTGGCATTGGGCAGAAGTGGGGAGGGTGTGTTTGCAGAGGTAGGCTGTCTGCAGGACTGCCGCAAATAAAACTCAGTAGCGGCCAACTGGAACGGTCCTGTGCTGCGTGTAAACAGGCATCAGGGCTCATAACAGGGGTGGGTGGTCAACACGCCACATCCTTAAAATGACCCCACCCCCCACCAAAGAAAAAAAAATTAACCATAATTTTGAAATTCATAATTACAAAAGAAAAAGAGAAAAGAAGGAAAAAAGGGGCGGGCCAGCCCCCCCCCCCGACATCTCCACTGTGTGAAGGGGCCTTTTTTTCTCCATTCGCTCCCCGGAGATCCTCACAGACAGCAGACCAGACCACGTGGGCGGGAGCCCACAGGGCCTTGGAACACCAGGACACTACCACCAACAGGCTGAGACTCACAGAGCGCCTCAGTAAGGCAAGGTGGGCGTGGCCTGAGGAGACCTCCGCACTCTGATTGGACAATACCCCACGGGAGAACATGGGAGGGACACAAGCAGGGCCAACCACTGAGAGCGGTGCGCCTTTGACACCACGGCTCCTCGCGGCATAGTACAGCTGCCCTTTTTCCCTCTGGAAAGGCAGCCGGGGGGCTGGGAGGAGGTGCTCCATGCAGAGGTGGCAAAGGAGCACATCTGTCATCCCACGTGCTCTGCCTTTCCAAATAACACATCTCCGACACAGGCCGAGGTATGCGCAGTATAAACACATGCTCAGAGACATCTCCAGACAGTTCCCGCTGAATGGGATCTCCTCTGCGTTAGGCAGACACCCCCACACAAACACAGCGTCACAATCCCTGCCGAGCACGCACAGAACTCCTAACGAACTGCTCGTTTGGCCCTTTTAAGCAGGAATGGCTCTGGGCCTTCACAGTGCGTGGCACTTGCCTGATGACTGAATAAACTCATGCAGACTTGTGTGCAGGCTAGTAACTCAATATCCACGCTCATTCAGATCCATTTATCAGTTTTCTCGCTCTCTTTTTTACATCCAAGTACAGCAATGAGAGAAAATGTCTACAGTGACAGCTCACTGACAACAGAGTGAGTTAAGTGAGCAGAGACACTCATAAGTTCACTTATGACACAAATATGCTACTTCTATGTAAAACATTGACTTTGACTGCTACAAAAAAAGACATTAAAAAACACACTGCCCTCTAGTGGAAACAAATCAATAAGTTTTTTTTTATTATTATTTTTATTTTTAAACTCCATTTAGTGCGAGCTGCTGGAGAAGCCTTTCATGTACAACAGCCAAAAGCAGCACCACGTGAAATTTGACACACAGGATGAGCAACACTTTGGGCCAACGTTCCCAGAACCTGCCGATTCTGTCACAACTAGAACAGAGAAGTTGTCTGAATTATGGTAAACATGGGAAATTTTCATTTTCAGTCCAGGAAAGCTGACAATGAATTATCTCTGAAGCACTCCGGTGCTTCAGGTCTGTCCCTAAAACCACAGGCTGCAAGCCACAAATGCCTAAGGCCCCACAAGACACATTTTACTCTGGGAAAGGTCATCTACCCAGGCATACACCCATCTGCTGTAATGCACTATAAAAATCAGCAACTCTTATTACTTATACCCACAAGTACACCATGTTTGGTCAACGACATGCCCGCACGGCACAACCACACAACAACATGAGACAATATGAAAAAAAAAAAGGAGATTGATGGACTGGCACACTGCCCGGGACACTCGGCTGTCTTGTGTCCTGCGCTCCTGCGATACGCACCTCCCCAGTCCTTAGCTAATCGTTATGCTAACGGGAGACTGCATCTCCTTATTATGAGGCCAGTCAGGCTGACAGTTATAGGAGTAGATGAGTCCTGTGATTTGCTTGTTCAGACATCACGCTATATATTTATATACACACACATATTATACATATGCCTTAAGAAAATCTCTCTCTCTCTCACACACACACACACACACACATAGTTCATGTATTCCTATGTTTATGGGGACTCTCCATTCATTTCTATGGGAAAAACCCAAATTTCAATCACGACACACTTAACCCCGACCCAGCCCTAACCTTAACCATAAGTAACCAAACAAAATACAAGACTTCTTTTTTGATTACATTCACAGATTTTATAAAATGAAGTCTGAAGTAGTGTGGACCGAAAAAATTGCCTCACCAGACACGTATTTTGAGGATTTGCTATACTTGTTAGACCCTCAGAATTATAGCAAATCCCGCACGCACACACACGCACGCATACACGCATATTCATACCCATATACATATACATATACACACACACACAAGCACGGTACCTGGTTTCTATATATGGTGCAATTTGCTTTCTTCGTTCAGTTATACAACTTAACTGAGACTGGAAAGAAATCTAAATTATTATATGGCCACTTTGTTAAAAATGAGCACCCTTTCAAAGCATTAGCAGGATGCAAAACGATGCTGTTCCCCTCTACCCCAGCATTGTTAATAACTTTCATTTTTCACCATAAACACAGGCAACGGGGTTTTTGGATATATAAACTGCAAGTTACATGCCATTTCACTCACTGCTGAAAAGTAAAACACATCTGGCTGCATCACAATTGAAGGTAGCAATTTGTCCAAAGGAATTAAACACTATTTATGCCTGCCCGGAAGCAGTTTGATTTGAAACAGCCATTTATAAATCACCGGCAAAAAGTTGTTCAAGCTCTGTGCAATAAACATACAAACAAAACAAAACAAATAATTTACTCCCTTTCCCCCTTGTTTAAATTAACTTCAGTTTTGCCATTCCTTACCCCACCCACAAAAGACAACCCACCCCCACTCATTTTCAGCAAACCCATAACAGGAAAAAAATTAACATTGCATTTTTTTTAACTCACACTACCAGGTGAAAGACTGCTAACAATCACTAATTTGACCACCCTGGGGCCAGGCCCGCTGAATCAGCAGGGAGACATCCCCGTGGGCCAAGCCTCACCACGGGGTCACATAGAGGTCACCTCCAAGGGGCCTGTCCAAATTTAACATAAACACGTTCATCTGACTTCCATGAGGGAACATCTCCCACAGCAACGGTGTCCAGGCAGAAGCAATCTATCCCTCATCTGCGGAGTGTAATCTAAACAAACAGGCTGAACCATCCGTGCATCTGGAACTTGTCATATTTCAAAACTTAAGAAAAAGAGCAGAGCAAAGGCACGGTAAAACATTCTGTGTGTCCTTCAGCTCTTAGGCTAGAATGGGAATCGCACAGCATCTTACGTTTTCAAAAACAATATTACTACATTATCGAAGACTCTACTGAAAACAACAGATCTTAAAACATTAACAATTTTATTTTTACTAATTAAAAATGAACAAAGTAAGATTTGAATTTAAATAATTTCACAAAAAGCTTCATTTTCTAATAAGGAAGCTTCGGTGCTGATGAATGTTAATTACCATTAAGCCACCCAGCATTTGTAAGGTTTTCGCACAAGGCGGGGTTATATAGCCATTTAACACTTGGTGTGCATCTCAATCCTACGCGACTGAAAGAAGCTAATGAAGGAGAAAGAAAGTTCCACTATAATATCTGAGGTTCAACTCATCATTCATTTTAACCCACTTGTTGGTAAATAACTATATAAAATATATGTAAGCTAATTAAAAATTACAAAGACGTTTTAACAGGAGCCATTCTTGCACTGATGCTTATAACTAGCAACAATAACAATAATTAACACTAAAAAGTATCACTTATCATCGTCATCACTATTATTATTGTTATTATTATCACTATTATCATCATCATCATTAACGATATAAAGGACAATCTAAAAAGATAAACCAGCAGAATACTGCAGGCTTCCGCCGAAGTGGAGGCAGGCCGGGGCCGCCGCTGGGGTGTACTGGGCCGCCGCTGGGGTGTACTGGGCCGCCACAGCTTTCCAGCACAAGCGGCCGTACAAGGTACATATGATTGAAATATATATAGGACGCCTCACAAAAGGCAAAACCCCGCTCTTTTACTTTTCAGGCATACTTTTAAATACACAAAAAACGAAAATGTAACCCAAGGAGAAGAAAATAACCATATGAAAATATTCTATTATTCAACATGAATGTCCATCAACGTTCTTTTAAAGTCATTCTTCTTGGCGTTATTACTTATTTTAGCCCTCTTTTGCTTTTCGTTGTTTTGTTCTTTTTATTTGAATGTTTTAAACTGCTGGAATGTGGATTAAAGACGGGGAAAAAAAATCTTAATTACCGTGTGCAGAAAAAAAACGCCCATGCTTTAACCGTTCTTAATTCACAGAAATGTTTCTTAACTAAGTTTTTTTTCTTTGATTCGTTTTTTTTTTACCAGTTCCATACTCTGCATTTGCCTATTTTGTAAACATGCGTTTCAGTCTGTACTTCACTTTTTCTCTTTAGCCAGAGACAAATCTTTTTTGGAAAATTGAAAGCCGTCCAAAACAGGACCACACACAGTCACTGGGACTGCGCAGATCGAATTCAACTGCTGGGGGCAGAGGCGCGCGCACACACACACACACACACACACACACACTTACAAAATGGCGGATTTCAGATAATTCTCCTTAACAAAAAAATATATATATTTAAGAAATAAAAGACGTGCACGTCGGAGGGGCAGGGAAGGGGGCCTTTTCGGTCGCCAGCGCCCGCCTTTGCTTTAAACGCTGACAGCAGAGCGAGTTAAATACGAAGCGCAGTAAATTCTTCCCTAGTTTGCCCCTGGCCCCCCGCCAGACTGCTATACAATAAACAATCCTGCAGCTCGCTCGGCAGACCCCCCCGGCCATACCCCCCTCCCCGTCCGCACTCGGATTATTCTCTTTAAAAAAAACGCATTGAAAGCAATGGCAGAAAATGAATAAGGGCTCTTACCTTCCACCCAGAGCTTCTCCACGTCCGTCTCCAGGTTAGCTGCCCGCAAGCCCACGGCGAACGCTCCGAACACCAGCAGCCCCACCACCAGAAACTTTCCGCAGTTCTTTTGAATGTAACAGCCGAGTCTGAACAAGAGTCTTTGGAACTTGGCCCTCAGCCACAGCGGCGCTCTGCGTCCAGCCGCCGTGCCCTGCGACAGAAGGACACAGACGCCAGGCGTCGCGTTACGTTACAGCTCGCGAGCCGCACCGCGAGCCGCGTCGCGAGCGTTCGCCTCGCGCTGCCCCTGACAGCACCCTTCCGCGCGGCCGTGCACTCGCTGCATGTGCTTACATTGGGGACAGTGACAACTTCCACAGATCGCATGTCATAAATGTCGCCGGTCGGCAATCGCACGCGCGCCGATTACGTGCTTATTATAATTGGAATATCGTTACGGACATCGTGCATTAGTTACTGCCTGTGGAGCAAAGAAACGTTTCATTATGATTTTCCCCTCAAAGGGAGCGTGGACCTCCTACGTGGAGGGGGTGGGGGGGTCGCTAACTGCCTACACACGGGGCGACCGTGAATGGCAGACTCCGCGTTACTTTTCCCATTCTGACCGCATAAAAAGTATCACGTAGAGCGATCGCGGTTTTGTTTAAGTGACACATAGTTTCGGTGCGCGGGGGCAGGTCAGTGAGGGGCTGCGGCGGACCCTCGGCCCACGTGCTCTGCGGTGCGGTGCGGTGCTGCGCGCGCGGGGCGGTGCGGTGCGGTGCGGCGCGCGCGAGACCGCAAACCCCTTCCCACGGACTCGGGGAGCGGAGCAGCCATCGCGCAGGGAGTTACGGCGATATTTGTGAACGGAAGAGGGCAGCCACATGGATTTCAGCTTTAGCATGGGTGGGGGGGGGAACTACTCCCAATAAAGACAGCATCGCGGAGAGCTCTCCAGCCTCCGCAAATGGAAGGGAAAGCGCGATAAAAGCAAACATCCTGCTATCAATCACAGCGCATTATTTAGCGCAGACCGCAAGACACCGCTCCAGTGAAAGACCGCAACCAAAGCTTGTTTACTACTAGTAGTGCTACTACTACTACTACTATGATTACTACTAATACTCCGAGCGGCACCGTCGGAGGGACCAGCTGGCCGCCACCGAGAGACAAAGTGATCCGGAATCTCAAAGGCTGCGATGGGACGATCGGCTCCAGGCAGAGCCACTCGGGAGCCCCGTCTGGATGCAGAGCTCCCCGGCAGGACGCCGTGCCCCCTCCGCGTCCCGCAAGCCGCTGTCCCGTTACCTAGCGACTCGCCAAAAGTCCCCGCACGCTTATCACGCCAGCCCCCATCTGTATGCACCTCGGATATCTGCTCCAGCGCGAAGGAGGCGTCACAGTAAGCGGGACGCTGCAGATACTCCGGGTCCGCCGTCGTGCTGCGATCGGTGCCCCTTCTCCTCCTGCGTGTTATCCTCGGCCGATCGGGGTCCCTGCTCTCCTGCTCGGGAGAGACATTAACAGCCGAGGCCATGTTTCGGAGACTGGGCTGCGCGCTCGGCGATCCGCGACCTTATATTCCTCCAAATGCGCTTATTGACGTCCCAGAGAAACAAAGTTTCACTTTTGGCGACCGCAGACCCGCGAAGTGCTTCATGCTCCTGTTCGGGACGGCGAGGCAGAGTCTGCGCCTTCCATTCCAACATTGCGTGATCCGGGGGTCTCCACACTCTCCCACATTCACGGTTTTGTTTTGTTTTTTTCCGCAGTTTTGCTTTCTTTACGAAACCAAGTGGGGAAAACGGCCTCCTTTGGCGAAACGACAGCTCCGATCGTCCGGCTGTGCAGCCATCCTGTGTGTAATAGGGTCTTCCTCGGGCCGCGGGACTCGGCAAGCTCCGAGGTTCAATAGCTGAGAAAAAAGAGCTCTCTCCATTTGGAGGCAGAGGAGGAGGGGCGAAGCGCCGGGGATGGAGATCCCGCCCCCGGAGCTGTCAGATGGCTGGCCATCCTTGGATCCGATTGGCCCCAGAAAGGCAAAAATTACTCAGCAAACACGACTATTATTAGCTGCTTAGCAACAGCTCACCAAAGTAGAGCGACCACCCAAGCAGCGGACTCTGGTGTGTGCAGCCCGGACTTCGGGGGAGCCTTAAAGCGGCCCGGCCCTCCGCGCTCCTGCGCGCAGCTCGGCTGGAGCGCTGTTTCCCCTTCTCCCCCCTTCTCTCGCTCTCTCTCTCCTCTTTTTTTTTTACACATGACATTTTGCTACCAAAGTGTTTCTTTAATCACAAGATGCATTTCAGGCAAAGTCGCTCAAAATGGGCAACAAGGAAATTCTAAACGGCAATTAATGTTTCCCTCTTCCCATGCATTGTGAGGACTTGGCATCGGGTTTCAGTGTGTCTAGGGAGGTCCTCGTCTAGGTTTCATTCACAACAATATAATAACAGCTTCGAGGATAAAGAGGGAACGTGTCACGCTCTGTGTTCCCAAACATTTTAATTTAGGATGCTGGCTGTTTCACGGTGTTATGCCCGATTACGACATCATATTCATTTTCAATGCATGTTACATATTCCAAAAGTGGATAGTATGATTAAAGGCAAATACGTGTATAATGACTGAATACAAACAAAAACTATTTCCTGAATGCGCTGTTTACGGTTATATATATATATATATATATTTTTTTTTTATTTTTTTTTTAAATACAAAATGCGTAAAATGTGCGGTATAATATTTATTTGCTGCATATAAATGGACATTTCTGGAAAACGAGACTCGGGAATGTTTGCGACTTCCCCCCGATTCAGCCGCGCGCGCCTGAACAGCACATACGGCGAGCCGAGATAAAACCCAACTTTCCCCAGTCATTCAGCAAATGGCAGGAGACCCAAAATACGGAAAATAATCGCCTCGGTATCGTTATTATACAGACTAACTGCCGCCCAACAAGCTCCAACCGTACGCCTACATTTCACAGGGTTTTGCTGGTGTTGTGACACACACGGTGGAGTGGCTAGCTGTCCCGAATTTGCATACTAAGAGCGCTGTGCGCTGATGGGAAGGAAACCCTCCCCCGAAGGACCTAGCCTCTTCCTAACCAATGCCATTTACTGCTGTCAAACGGCGGGGGGGGGTCGCCATAACACAAACCGTCAGCATATAATGTAACGCTATTTATATTCCCACAGCTTTCCCAAATCCTCCATCAGATTTGTTTTTTTTTTCTTGCAATTCCATGCGCCACTTGCTATTTAATTGCGTCCTGAATTACAAGTAAACACACTGTCAATAGTGTTATTATCACTATTCTTTGGTCGTTTCATGTTATGCATTGGAATTTGGAGTCAATTCGGGTTTGAAACAAATATGACGGACGGCTGGTTTCGGCACATCTCGTGTTTTTCCCACCAGTGATGAGCTCATCAGTGCTGAACTTGTCGCACATAGCTGGAGGCCAGGCTAAATGTCATCAGAGCGCCATCTAGAAAGTGTAACGTTTAGCTGAACAGCGCACGCTTCTGTGACTAAATTTGTACCACAGTGGAATCGTATTATGTAGCCGACCTTTAGTGAATAGCAGAAAGACAAATTCTACGGACTACACAACTGCCCCCTTTCCAAACGCACAACGATGACCAATAAATCGCAGATCCTTCTCCTTTCCATATTGCGGTGGTTATTCTATGTATTTCACTTTCTCTGTCTTTACACCCATGTAAAGCGCCCTGGGACAACTCTGTTGTGAAGTGCGCTATATAAAAATAAACTGAATTGAATTGATTCGATTTTGAATGGTTATTGATTTGATTTTGAAAAGTGTGTCGTACGGAATTATGATAAGATTAACGTAAACCAGTACAACGTTATAAGTAGGTCTATTTATTTAGATAGCCTGTATCTGTTCGCAATGGAAATGCAAAAGATTTTTACGAGTCTTTATTTGTAATCCATCATAAAACATTCTAAAAGCACATCATAAAAATGTTCATTGAAGCATATTAAATAACCCATTAGGCCTTTTCATATTATCGTTGATTTCGTATGATGTAATAAAACCGTATAGTCACCTGGAAAACATTCAATCAAGCTCCTAACATGATGTATGGTTACATTTTTATACTGCATCCAGTATATTCTGCCAGTTTACTGAATGGAGCATTATATGTTTTTGTTCGCAGCCAGGCGTTTTTTGATAAGTGAGCCAATGAATTAGTGTCCTGTTGACAGATAACTACCAGTCTATGTGTAGTGCAAGTCCTCCTTCCAGGAACGGGTTGGCCCTACCGCTAATCCAACAGTACCAGTCGGGATTAATGTAACTTCAATGTGTAACAAACGAGAGGCAATCTACGTCACTGGTTACTTTTCAGTTACTGATTTCATAATGATGCGTTACTTGCAACTTTCCCACTGAGATAACCACATGGGGAGCACTTGCTTCAAAGACAGTGACACAATAACACCATTTGGCATGCTATGGCGATAAAATAAACACAGGTTGGGTGGCTGTGTTGTTGCAATTTCGGAAATTAGTTTGTTCAATTCAATTGAAAAGTTTCATGTTTTCTTCATAACATTAAAATATTTTGCTGACTTGTTTTTATAGATTAAACACCATGTGCTACAATGGCCATGATTACATTAGGATGATTATATATAATCGTGTATAATTCTGTAATTAAACTTAGGCCGGTGTATAAAAGTGCCTAAGATAAATATCCATTAGCAGTAGTAACTGATTGGAAGTTTTCCAATAAGTTGCAAAACAGGTTCAAACTGTTTTCAAATAATACTACAGATTTCGGAGTTTAATTAGAGGATCTGTACATCATGGAGCCTTTTAAAATGATTTTCTGGACTTTTTCGTCCATCACTTTATTAAGGACAGGATGTAGGAGACGTGACGCCTACAGGACTTTCGGCCCCTGCAGTGACAGACACTTACCGTGACACCTGTTGTGATTTCAGACGCGTTAATGGGAGATCTCTGAGTGTGAACACTCTCGTGTGCTTGTTAAGAAAGTCATTGTGCGCTTGAACTTTCGTTCTAAACTACAATTTTAAGTTCCCGAAGTTTAAATTATAAAAACGGTACAGTTGTAAGCTACGCAGGCAAAATATTACGAAAATAACGCATCGATCACTGATAAATTCCTACTCCTAGGACCAAGGAACCGTGTCCAGTACTAATAGGGAACGGAAGAACCTTTTCCATCGTGAGAAGCCTGGCGGACAGAATGCAGGAGAGGGGCACCTGATCGCCAGCACAGGGACGCTTATGACAGGCGGCTGCTGCTTCTGACTTAGAAGAAGACTAAGACCGGCACGCTGGCGTCCGGGTTTCAATTATATTGACTCGAAGAAGTTCGAAAATTTTGCACTTATATACAGTCACGGCAGCATGCGAAATATATCACCACATGCGAATGACGCGTTAACAGAATGTGCCATTGCTATCTTGTCATTCTCTTGGAAAGACGATCGCCTATGAAAAGGGATCACAGCTAAAACCGGGGAAAGGTCTCAGTTCTCAAAGACTTATGCAGCCGCAATGAGAACTTTAGCTGTATTAAATGACAATTCTGAACGTCAACAAACTGTTGTCATTACAGTTTTAAGGAAAACGTTGTCAAACTCTGGCACATTTCAGCTTTGAATAGTTTATTTTAATTAGATTAGGAAACACTGTCTCCATTATCCATCTTGTGAGTTACTTTCCACGACTGAGGTAAACTCAGTGCCATATCCATTGAATAAATACATTTTATTTAAACGTATAAACAAAGACCCTCGCTGTTAAGACGGCTTTAAAACAAACAGATCATAACAAGCAACTCTTGTTATAACGTAGCACAGAAAAGGCAGCGCTGATATTCGAATAAAATGCGCACATATATAAACATGTAAAAAGTGCACTGTAAGTAATCGGCAAGAAACCTCAATGCCGTCATCTACTACACTCACAATAGCTGCGCAAGGAGTTCCAGCTGCCACTTAGGAGTTAATATCAATTTCTCAACGAGGCGCGGCGGCGTTTGCCAAGATATTGCAACCTGAAATAGCAAATGATTAGTCGGTCCGTAGCTAGCGCGGCACTCACCATCCTCCGCCGACTCGGGAGAACCGTCCGGGCTGTTAGAGCTACGGGGTGTCCGCCCGCTCAGCGAGTGTTGTCACTTTGCGATGAAGATAAAACGATTTTTCCCCCTTCTTTAATGAAAAAAAGCACTTGGCAAAGAATAATCCGTCCTGGTTGCAGGCATTTTGCTAAGTGTTGGAACGGTCCACAATTACATGCCTGTTTCTATTAAGCAGCTCCACTCGTGTCCACGTGGGTGGTCCAAGTCTCAATAGGCAGGACCTCTTGGTGTCACGTGATTGCCCTAAACCTTAAACGCCCCCCATCCCACAAACGGATAAAAAAGGACAAGTATCCGAGCGCAGAGACTTATCCTTGTAACTGTAAGAAAGCAAGCAAACAAGCAGGCTCAGTATAAAAGAACAAGGTCCACGAAATCCAGAATCCAAAGGCTACCTCCCTCTAGTCTGTGTCCGAGAGGCAATTCAGTCCCGAATGTATGAACTGGAGATACATAACTTTTTTATGTAGGCTATATTTAATTACAATTCGACTCGGAGGACTCGGTGAATATCTGGCTTTCAAATGTAGTTACGTATCAGTTTGTTTCCTCACCCAAATTGTACGCAGAGAATATGCACTCAGTGGTATTTTCTCTCTTTGATCTGATAATACGTTATGCTATAAAACGATGCTATATGTCACTTATCATTACCATCTCCATGAAGCCTTGTATAAAAGTACGGTTGTGTATGCCATGACTTGTCCCTTAAACCATATAAATGCAGCATTTCCACAAACAAGGAAACACCGCGTTTCAGAATCTCAGAAACATTTTATTGTATCAGAGACACAGGCCACTCATCCTGATAAAACTTTCCACATTGTCGCTATTTGCTTGTTTGTAGAGAGACGAAAACGTTGCCTATGCATAAACATACGGAAAGCATTTTTTCTCGGAATGTTGTTTTGAATTTTCACACGCTCTCGAAAACACTAAAAAGCGAATGTCATATTAAATCTAGCTATAATATATATTTTTAATCAGTCAAGTAATCTATGATGATTAATATTATTATTATTCCTTACCCGTTTACAGTGATAATGCAACAAAAAAGCAAAAATGTGATCACGTGTTTCCCAAGAACAAATTCTAATAGTGTTTTCATAATTTTGTTAGAATTATATGCCCAGGACCAGCCACCCGGTCAGTGTATCACAATTAATGTGCCCATTCTAGGTCAGACTGATCGGCTCAGTGTACCAAACCATTAGTGTGCCGTCACTATAATTACAGTAACCCTTTAAGGCTTGGTAGGCATTTTAGTGACAGTTTGTCATTCGATTTATTTAAAATGTTTAGCATGGAGAAATGCGTAAGTAATTTTTGTAATCGATAGAAACTCTTCCACAAAGTATTGTCATAGACGATACATAGACGATACATAGACGAGTATTGTCATAGACGATACATAGACGAGTATTGTCATAGACGCCGCGGTAACATTTCATTCCATCTGCTTTATTTGCATATTTGCCTTGTAAATATAGGCAATATTTTGTCTAGCATTAACGTAATCGAAAGATTACACTTTCAATGCACTACAGGAACGATTTCAACCAAGGCCATGATTATAATACATATTGGGGGAACACACTCCCTCAATATTCAGACGTACTTAAAATCCCCCCCCAAAAAAAAAAAAAAATATATATATGTATATAAAATTATGGCCTAGGTCCCTCTCTGATGTTGAATTCTTGGCTGCAGTCATGAGTACAGCTTTAAACCCCACAGTACCTAAAATAAAACATTTCAGGATCTCCCTAACTCATCATTCGCACTTTTCACCATGGTCAGAAATGCTGGGTACACCGGGTAATCTGTCCTCCCTAAGTGTGTGTGCATAGATCTGTTGTTGAGCAAACGGGATCCAAAGAAGAATGAGGAAGCATGATGTTTTCACTTTAGCCTGAAATAACAGTATTGCTTGAAGGCTGATAGGGCCGGTTTATCCTTGATTTTTAAATAATTGGTGCTACATAAGTCATTTGTCAAGGGTGGGGAGCGTTTCGGTTGAAGTTCTGAAATTAAATGGCTAGAGGCCATTCATTAAGAATGAGTTGAATATCCTTTGAAACAGATGAGAATCTTGGAAATTTGATTTGCACCTTTGCTGTGTGTGTATGTGTGTGTGTGTGTGTGTGTGTGGGGGGGGGGGGGGGCATAGATCACATTTGTGGAAAGATCTGAAACTTCCTTAATTTTGGGGACATTTTTTTCAGGTCCCCATTTGGTGAATCTCAACATTATAAATTTTAGATATTTCCATGAAGGAAATCAAAAAACTAAAAATGTAAAATCTTGTATTTGGGTTGGTTACTGATGGTTAAGGTTATGGCTGGATAGGGGTTAAGGGTGTCGGGATTGGGATTTGGGTTTTTCCCTTGTACATGTTCTCTCTGTGTCACATAGATTTCCTCCTGTAGTCAAAAGACATGCAGTTCGATTAACAGATGCCTCTAAATTGCCCATTAAGTATGAATGTGTGCGTGTGTGGACGTATTTATATTACGTTGTGGGGACCCAATGTCCCCACAGTGCGATAAAAACTTGTGGGGACATTTTTTTGGTCCCCATAAGGATATCCTCAATTTTATAAAAATCTGTGTCTGCAATCAAAAAACTAAAAATGCAAAAAGTCTCATATTTTGTTTGGTTACTTA
>JAODKM010000039.1:26191613-26224568 GCA_026780845.1 Petrocephalus sullivani
ATGCCCATAGGAATGAATGGAGTGTCCCCATAAAGATAGGTATACATGGTATGTGTGTGTGTGTGTGTGTGTGTGTGAGAGAGAGAGAGTGAGTGTGTAAGTGGATATTCCTCCACTTACTGCTCGCAGCATGTGCATTCTCAGTTTAAATATTTTTGGCCTCTTTCACATGTGAAATAATTAGCTTTTCTAAAATTGAAATTACACATTAACAAAGTTGATATAGAAACACTGTCGGTGGCACTTTATTAGTCCAAATTCATAGACAGGACCAGATTAATAAGTATGTATTCATTTGCGAGACATTTCACAAACAGTTTTAAGGTAACAAGTCATTTAATGTAACAACGTCTCACCTCCAACAGCACCAAACTCTCCAGTACTCCTTCTTCAGCTAAGCTGCGGTTTTTCCTCACTTTTCAGAACAGCACACAGCTTAATTCCCTGAAAGCTGAACTCCAGCTTGTCATTTAAACTTTGCTGCAATGGTGACCACTGATTCCTTCTTACAGTTTCACAACAATGCAGGCTTTTGCATGCTAGCTCCCTGGCCTGGCTTTTTATGTATTATGCAAACCCATTTGTTTTTCGACATAATCCATTATTGCAACAAAGTATTTCCCCCAATTGCTTGTCTAATTATCCCTACCATATGTGCAGCATAACTTATTTAACATAACCTATCAGGGATTTTGCATTAATCATTCTTTTTGAATTGCACGTAGCAGCTGAAATGTTACATTTAAATTTGAGTAAATTGGCTTTAAAGAAAAAAGATAAGTTCTGCAGAACAGTCAACCTATTTGTTAACCTGGTCATTGGCCTTTTCTCACTGACACCTGAGTAGACCCTGACAAATCAATTCCCATCCCTCTTATGAGTTTGCACCTGTCTCTTCCACTAATAAGATGAGCCACTTTGTCGCTTTGGGCTCATTTATTAACCTTTCCATTTCCTGCAGGTGCCCTGTGATGGGCTGGCCCCCTGCCATGGTGTGTTCTTTGCCTCGCGCCCATAGCTTCCAGGATAAATGGTTTCAGAAAATCGATGGGTAGATAGATGCAGGCTACCAGTTCTCAGATACAGTTGCTGTAAAGCATTGAACATCCCGGAGATGATGAGTTCAGTAATGACCTCATTTCCACATCATGTATCCTTTCCTGTGGATGAAGCTTAAAACAAACTGAAGTCATATTTGGTATAAAGCCTTTTCCCGCTCCACTGATGGCATGTGTGAAATCCGTCTAAAGAACACACAGGCTAGGTTTACAGATTCTTTTATGTCACTGTTATGGCTCCTGTCAGAGAATGAATCCTCCCTTCCAGAAAACCAGTCATTCTCTAAATGCTGAAATGTGTTGACCATATGATTACTTTCATCAGAGCGTCCATCTTTGTCTAAGTTACACAAATAATTGTTTATGTAACTTTCAACATTAGTCATGTATGCAGATATATATGCACGAAGCTCTCGTGTCCAGAAATCTGGCTGTGATTAACACAGCTTGTTAACAGTGATTCACATAACTGTACAATGCAGCAGAAAAGTGGAGGCTGTATGTGCAAATCACACCCATCTTGAAAATCATACACTGTTTGCATTTGTTCAAAGGTCTATATAACAATAAGCTTAATATCAGGGAATACATTAAGATCGCATTTAATCATTTAGTCAACTGCATTAATTGTTCAATTGATTTTTATGCGTGAAAATCATCAGCTTTGTAAGAAATCTGTGACAGTACAGTGCTTTGAATGCACTAGTCATCTCAGAGTCTGGCATTCTCAGAATTGCAACAAAAGACAAATTATGGCACAGCCTAGTTAGTTCAGAACACACTGCTTTGTGCAAACGCCATTGTGTGCCATCACAGGGCCTAGAGCCATGTCTTTTTTATGTAGTTATGTGGAGCTTTGCAAGGCTCAATGAAATACTCCCCCTGGTTATCAGGTAGAGTAAAACAGCACAAAAATCTATAACTGGTTTAGGTCTTGTTTTTGAGATGGATGATTATGTTTTATTTGCTGTCTTATAGCTATACATTCAAGCAAACAACTTTATTCTTGTACTGCACAAAAATTCCACAGAATTCTCTGACATTAGAACTTGAAACTTGAAAACTTGAAACAAAAATGAAATACACCTCAGTATTTCAAGTCCATTAACCCAGAAATCCTGTGCAGGTCTTTAAGCAGTGGCTGGACTGGGAGTCTGTTATTCTGGGCATTTTCCTAGTCAGCCAATGGATATGTGGGCCAGCAGAAGTTATCATGGGGAAAGCATCACACACCCCTGCCCCTACATGGCAGACCCCAAAATCCAGCCCTACATTAGATGCTTCCCAGAATTGCAGGCACCGCTGAATTTCTGAACAGTACTTCACCGGACCCCCTTGTCTTTCAATGGGGCAGACATCGAAATAACTAGTCAAATGCTAGGGGTGACATTCTAACTCTGTCCATAGTCGGCAGGAGCCAGGTTTGAACATGCAAACACAGGGGGCAATATATAATCTGCAATATATAACTGAATGAACATTTAATAAAAGGAGTAGATGGTATAAGTGGTGCGGTGACTGGCCCTGTTACCGCACCTTTCTCTGTGTTTGGATGTGAGGAGCCTTAACAGGCAGAACACAAGGAAGGGCTTTTAGTTACAATTACCAGCAAAAGGAAGATAAAAGCTAAATGTGGGCCTGTAACAAAAGGGTCCAACTATCAAAACAAAACATAGACCAGCACAAATAAACAAACAAAAAGCTAAATTAAAGCAAAATGGCACAGACGGGGTATATATATATATATACACAATGGCCGGCCAAACCAATAGACACAGCAGGGAAGGCAGGGAAAACGAAACGCAACCAAACCAAATAATTAGGGGGGACTCAGCTGGACAGTGAGAGAATTGTCTATACAGCATAAAGCCAGCATTAGTACTCTCTCACCCATTCCATGTCAGCTTAGTGGAGCAGTCCAATTTCCCGCTTCATTCCGTTGTTTGCTACATTTTATCAGAAGCAAGGCTGTCCCCAGCAGCAAAAAGGCAATTCTCAAGGGAAAATACCCATAACTTAATAAGTGCGTCAAATTATTGACATTGCAAGGGAATTTAAATGTGCAAAACCAAAGCAATCAAAACATGTTAATAAAGTAAGGGCTAACAATCAAATGGCATTGCATGTTGATTGCCTACTGCAAATGAGGCATAAATAAAAGAAAGAATACCTACAGAAATTAAAGTTACAGTAACTGGGTAAGGAATGAAGAGGTACTACTTTGATGGCTGTGCGGTTGCCAGGGAGTAGGGCTTCCTATATGTTATTTTTCTGTTTCCTTCTGCGGGCTGAAGCCATGTACTTAGGCTAACTGGCATCTTTTGATTGCCCATACTGTGACTATACATGCCCCGGTGTCTTCCTGTGTGTACCTATTCTACATGGGATAGAGTGCCTCTGCAACAGTCTTGGATAAGCAACTCGATGATGGATGGATGATCATTTTTCTAGGAGAAACCTTCAGAGATTTACAAGTTAGAAAAGGATCCTGTGTTTGAATATAACTGATACGACAGCAGATCATTTATATCATGCCAGGTCAATATTTATGTTAAGATCAATGGAGTCATTTATGTCACAATGATTTGTTTAGTAAATATTTTCCTCAAGCTAAACTAGTATACTTGCAAAAGTAAATATGGTTATGACAAGCAAGTCGTTACTCGACAATGTTCCTAAGCTGGTTACAATGGGGCAGGGTGGGACATCTGTGCATTCTACCTGTGCTGGGGTAAGCGAGCTGGGGAGGAGTCCTTTATTTTAAAGCTCCTTTTGGGAACCATAACAAAACCAAGAATGCAAACAAAGCACACCTCTTTATTGAAAACAAATGTATTCAAGGCCCAATTAAATAAGAATGTACGCTGTCGATATCAAAGGAAGGAAGCAAATTCAGACAAGCCTCACTGCTCTTTTTTTTTTACGTGATATTTTGCCCTCACCTAGTGCAAGTCTAAGTAATAAAAGACTTATTCATTTGGTTTTAAGCTGCACAATTTTACATCGAAAGACACACTGATGCACTTCACTTATACCTTCAGAGATCTTGGGACAAAGCACACATCTGTCCTTTGCGCTTTACGGTGTGTTTATGCTGGCTTGTCAATCAGAGGAGCTGAAGGGAGGTGTTTGTTATTAATCAGTTAAATGTACACAACATTAGCTCAAACTCTATGTGGAGCATGAGAGGGGGTCTGGGAATGATGATTCTGTCAGACTTATTTTCATTGGCTACACACAGAGAGGAGAAAGGCACCCTTCTGCAAAAAAATCAGCTGTATATAGTTTAATGGGTAGCCATGTTTATTTTTATGAGAAAATGGCTTCCCTTTGGTAGAGAATTTGTAAGTATAAGTTTATCATGCAGTGAATGCAGAATGTATTCATGCCTTATCATTTTTTCCCTAATTTTTTGTTACATAATAGTCATATTCTAATATGGATGAAATACATTTGGTAGCACTTAAAGCAGTCATTATACTGCATTACACATGCCTTCATATTGTATTATAATGGATTTATAAAGTATTATAAACCCCATTAATAAAAAGACATAACACATTATCATTATGTGTATTGTGCATTATGAATTTTCTATGAAGCTCTTGTCTATAGTGCACTTTCCTAATGCAGCACAAAGCATCCTTAATGCTTATACTGGTCATTATAGCGAATTATGGAGCAATTTATAGTGTATTATACTGTAGATGACACCTTCATAGGGCATTCATAAGGCGTGAGAAACATAGCTATAATGTGTTATGCCTTTTTAGAAGTATATATAGCTGTATTTATGATACTGTTACAATGAATTGCAAGAACAGTAACTAGGCTTTATGAATATGGGCTTTATAGAAGTGTCACCAGTGGCAATTGCTCAAAGACTACAAATGAAGCTCCGCTTCCTCAAATGTCAGAAAATCAATGTTCCGATATGCATCGTATCGTATTGATATTGCTTTTAGTAAAAGTGCGCTAAAACGCGTTCAACTTAATGACAGGCTTGTTCAGAATCAACTATTTATCGTAGATTGTCTGACGCGATTTTCTTCTCATACATTGCCGTGGCAGTACGGTGCAGCTTCAACGGACTTCTATGGCACGGCACAGAATAGCTTTTTTCACTGTAGAGAAGCTAAACGCTTATTGGATAAATGCAGCAAAATCGTCACTTCCAGGGAAGCTCAGCGTCCCTGGGAGTGAATGGACCAGTGGGCGGGCCAGTGCCCTGGGCTGATGCATGATGATTGGATGAACTGTCTAAAGGGCGGAACCCCTTTTTGATATACAGCAACTTTAAATATACACCGGAATTGGAGCGATTTTGAGCTCAGTCCCATGCGGATTTGCAAGTGAAGATATGAGACAATCTGCTCACATAGTGTGTTATATACTGGTATTATAAACACACACACACACACACACACACACACATATATATATATAAATATAAATCATTCATTAAATTAAAAAAACATAATTATAGCGTTCTCGAGTTTGCTCTTTGTTTCAACTTTGTAAAGTTCGTTTGTTCATTCATATATATATTCAATATAATATTCATATAATTTTATGATGTAGGTCTAAAATGAGCTTCCTCTGTTTGAGAGAGATAAGAGATAGGACTTTATTGATCCCACAGTGGGGAAATTTGTGCGTTATCACAGCTCCAACAGATAGCAAGAAAGAGTTTCAAGAGTAGAGAATATAAAAAGTAGAATAAGAATACAAAAAGACTAGCAGCCGCCACTGATTTGTCACCATCCTTATTTCTATTATAAATCTGTACACAATACACCACAATCAAAAAGAAAACCAGATTTATAACATTTTGTAAATATGTTAAAAATCAAATACTAAAGAATCACATGTTCACACGCTTTACGAAGTATTTTGTTGAAGCACCCTTGGGTGCGTTTCCCAAAAGCATAGTTGTTAACTACAGCAACTTACATAGTTAGAACCCTGCAACTGAATGAGTCCAACTACGTTAATAGCTAATAGGAGCTTTTGGGAAACACACCTACCCATGGTAGAGATTGTTAGGTAGGACTGCTAGGTTGCAAGCATGGCACTCCTGGATCTAGGGGTAGATTGCAAGCATGGCACTCCTGGATCTAGGGGTGTTCTGCCATTCTGTGTCCTTTAGATAGGTCATCGTCATATCAGAGGGTGAATCTTCACTCCACACTGTGGCTCTGAGCACTTCTGAGAAGCTTTCCTTCTAGGATTTCTAAGTACTTTGTCCCATACCCCCGATGAGCTCCCTAGGTGCTGCGCTCGGGGCTCGCGTTCCTCCAAACAGTAGGCTTTCCATTCAGGCCAAAGAGCTTGGTTTTGGTCTTAGCTTTGTGAGACCATAGAGTCTTTTAGGTGCCTTCAGTGCCTTCAGTTGTTTCCACTCCAAATCAGGTTCAATCAATTGAAGTAACCAAAGGTGAGCTTTTATCAAATTGCAGAAACATCTCAAGGATGATTAATGCATCGAAACTGAAACGTCACAGCAAAGCATCCAATTACTTATGTATATGTGATATGTCAATTTTTAAAAAAGATTTTTAATATCTATTTTTGCTTTTTAATTATGGCTATGTTAAGAGTCAAACATTAATGCTAGCTAGAATTATATTTACCTGCACTTTATTCTTTAAAATGATTTATTTCCACACAGTTACAGGATCTGAGATACCTTGGGCAGGAAAACTAAGGTCATTGAGGTATATTCATCTTTAGTACAAAATTAAATACTGTTGAAATAATAATAATAATAATAAACTATACAGAGCTAATCTGCCTGGTGTGGAGTGGAGGTTCTTCAGCTAGGGTTCTATGCTAGTTCGAATGCCAAGGGGTTATTCTAATCCATTGGCCCTTGAGCAAGCTTCTTAACCTGGAGTTGCTTTGTCCTGGGTATGTCATTAACCTACATCCAGCTCTGCAAGCAGGTCCTCCTACTTTCAGGGAAATCTTGAGGGTTGGTGGCAGGATTGGTGCTCCAGCCACCGGAAAAAACCTTCACACTATCCCATTCCACTAGAACCAGTGTGGTGCTGAGGTATCGCCCTCTCTCTCTGACTGGGACCACCCTCTATTTCTAAAAACCTTCACTATTAAGTTACAGGCATTTTCTGAATATTAAAACAAACTATCCACTCAATTTTACCATGTAAAAAAGCTGTTCAAAATGTATTAATACCATAAACAAAATTAGAGGCCAATCTAATCTGATGAGATTAATGCTAGTTATATGCACATTTCAGTTACAGTATTTTTTATCATATTATTATCTAGTGATTAAGATGACTTTATAGGGAAAATTATGTTATAGTTTGGCTGGTTCCTTTGAGAAACATCTCCAGAATAAGAGGATGAAAAATGCACCCTGTCTTTGATCGAAGTATTTTAACAATGAACACGTCGTGAATGACATCCCTGTTACTATTGTGTGTTGTCTCTGGAACTCATTTGTTTTCGAAAACATTTTTTGCAACAACAGCCTGTTCTGGATGTTATTTCATTACATAACACAGATAACGTCTTATTGCATTGAATAGTTATTTATCTAATTATAATCATAATCACTATTCATTTTATTTGATATAGAAGTTTTTTTTTTTAAGAATCTTTTTTCCAAGATGGGCTTCCTAATTGTACTGGTCAGAATCAGGGAACAGAGATAATAATCAGGTTCTCAGCTGATTTGACTGCCACCATTACGATCCGCAGAGCATTGGGCTTGAACTTCCAGAGCAATGACTAATTTGAAAGAGCAAAACAAGGGGGTGGCCGAGATGGAACAAATTTTTACATTAGTGTACCGCATCCCAAACAGACTATATGGCAGAGGGAGAATAGGAAAACCTTAATGGGATGAAGCAAGGCAAACCCCACAAGAGGTTTTGAGCGAAGTGTGTGAGTGGTCCTGTAAAATCACGGCTGATTTAGCTGTGGTCAGAGGAGCCATCGGAAGAGTGGCTCAGCAAACAGCATTTCGGTGGTATGCTTAGGAGATGCAGGAAAGACTGTTAGACTTAAACGTGAAAAGAACAAAGGGCTTTACAGTTAAATCCCGTTTTAATCCACTGGTCTCCATCAGCTCACTTATAGTGGGACCACTACTCACGGCAGAAAGCCAAAACTACTCTTTGCAGTTGCTGAACAATAAGACAGTGAACAGCCCTCTGTTAAGGTCCTGGCTTAATCCCTTCTTAGAACGTGTGGGAATATTTACAAACATCTGAGGATAATCCACCCCAAGCGGCTCAAAATCTAAAATGCTATTCTTCAGGAAGAACTCATGAAAGATGACTGAATACACTTATCTGATCGCATATTAAAAGCAAATGATGCAATATGTCTTCGTTTAGCAAATAATGTGGTATCTCTTTGTTTAACAACCACATGTAACCCAGACTACTGTCAATATATTAGGTCAATATACTGTCAATATAATATATTACTCAAGTAATATAATTACTGAACTTAAATGGAGGAATGAGCAAAACAAATCCATTTAAACTGTTTAGATTTTGAATCTTTCTGTTAAATGTATATTCCCCTTACCATAACATCACCCACTATGCCTACCTTTCCCAAGTAGATTTAGTTTTTGCAGTGGAAAGGACTTACCAAGTACGCGTGACTGGGAGGAATGTTACTCATTGTTTGCTGTTTCCAACCCCAACATTTCCATGTTTTTAATGTTTTATTAATTAAAAGCTGACTGGCCAGGCCGTCCTCCTGTTTACTCTGTGGATGCAGGTTGTCTTTAATCACGCAGACGTGTTTGACAGCCTGAGAAGCAGCCTGCCCCCGCCTGCGACCCCCAGCCTCGTCTTCAGTACTGGGCTCTTTGCTTAATTGCATCAACATGCTGAAAGAGAAAAAGGCTCCAAACTACCAGCCTTATGTAAGGCATGCTACAAAATGACTTAAATCTAACTCAATAAAATGGCACTCAGTCTTTTAAGCAGTAATGTATTCAAATGTTATACAAGCGGAACACATCTTGTGTATATGAAAGAGGAATGTGTGATTTTGTGAGAGTGTGTGTCACTGAAATATATCCAGGGGGTATTAAACTTCTTTGAACAATTCTGAAGTTGTGAGAACACTGATATAAAGAACTGTCATCATCACAATGAGGTCAATGCAGCCTCGCATATTAGCGGTAGTGTGCAGATTAATATATGCAATTGTCAACCAATCAGTACGAGAATATAGCGTATCGGTGGTGTATTCTTGCATGTGGAAAGTGTTAGTTACAATATTGCAAGGCCTTAATTTGCCAAGTGGTGTTAAGAAGAGGACTGTTTCTGGCATAGTTACAGTGTTTGTTCCTTTTGGCTTTTTAAATGAACAAACTACTGATCAACAAAATTTAAGAAACAGAATTTAATTAATTCCTATCTGAACAATAGATCTTAATATTGGAATAAATGTTGTATTTTCTTCCTGGGTGTTAAACCTCTAGTGTGATAGATTAGCATATACCAGAGAAGGCCTACGACATGTGTGGTCTGTGGGATCTAAAAATGAACCTTAAGATAACTTTGATCAAGTTTCCATCACTTTGACCCCAGCATGGAAATAGTGTGGTCATGGAGAGCATAGCCGCCCATACGAGAGGCCAAAAGCTATAACACTGGGACCCTCTTGTTGACCACAGTATGAGGCATGTTTGTAGTAGTATGGGTAATGTTGAAAACAGACATCCTGTATTTATTTGACACTTAAAACCAAGGTGTAGCTCAGTTTTTGTTGTTGCAATTAGATAATACAGTGCCATAAGTATCATCTTTGTTTCTCTTCACTTTTGGTTTAATTATTCACTATGATGGAACAGCCCAGAAATCCAACAGCGGCTACCACCTAATGCCGGAACGTGCTCTGATTGTTCTGCTTTTGATTACATATAATTAACTTGGTTGTGTTAATTTGACACAAATTGCATGCATATTTCCTGTATTGTTACTAGCAGCTAGACTGCTTCAGCTGATCAGAACTAGCCAAATTGCGCTGGCTCATTAAACAGAAGAACCAGAATTCATGTGCATTGTAGTGTAATGATAAACGACATTCAAAAGTTAACATTTCCCTTATTACTAACAGCAAGGGCCCAGAGCTATAAAGATGGTCATTCATTAGGTGTCCTGTCAGTGACAATGATGCAAGTCATGCCGCTAAGTGATATAAATTTCAAGAACCAATGTTACATGAAGTTAAATGGCTTTTCATTTCTTTTTTTTTTCTCACAAATTTGTTCTGCTATCCCAGAAAATTAATGAATCCTATGAACTCCACAATCAGGGTGTAGGTACAATAGCAGCCTGACTTTGTCTGTTGGCTGTAGGATGACTGAAGGTCTGAGACACCAAACTCATCAAAAGTTACCAGTAGAAGATAAGAATGCACCAGGGATGTTCTGGCATTTAGTCGCAAGGTGAGCGAAATGCTCAGTACTTAATCATTACTAAGTGAACCTCTGACTGAGTATAAATACTCAATAATTAAATATCAACTACTTGATCTTGGAGGTATTAGTTCAAGCTACATTTTTTCCAAAGATGTCAGGATTCTTCTACTATTTAGAACAAATTGATGCTTTCTTGTCTGCCTCCAATGTTTTTTGGTCATTTATTTACAGTTTTTTTAATATTTTTATCCACTAATAAAACCTTTACGTAAAGCTTCTCCCTGTAATAATCAATGCTTTCTGCTGCGTGTTTGGCTGTGTTGTGGAATTTGGGATTTTGTTTACATCAAATAACTATGGAAATCTACAATAAAAGTGCAGTTGCTTGGCAACAAAGTATTGTGTAGAAGAAGTTATGGGTGGTTTTGTGTGTCACCGAAGAGTCAGAATTACCCATCTTTTCATAATGGTCGCAATCAGGCCCGGACTGGCCATCTGGCTTACGGGCATTTTCCTGGTGGGCTGATGGGTTTGTGGGCCGGCAAAATGTATTGTGGAGGACCCCCTTGCTCAGTGAATTTATCATGGGAAACCCCTCCCCCCGTTGAGCAAAATTTATTACGGGGGACTCCAAAGTCCAGGGCCAAGCCCAGTCCAGCCCCAGCTGCAGTTCTGAAAAGTTTAGGACAAATAAATAAACTGTTTTAAGTTGTAAATGTGAACAATTTTGAAAAAACTGTTGGCATTTTTTTATTTAGAGATGTTACCACTAAGGCATTGGATAAGGATTTTAGATTTCACAAGGCAAATGGAAGTAAGTCTGATATAGATTCAGATCCAAAGAGTGATCCGGGCAGCAGAACGCTGCTGCAGGTCCGCTCTCCCTTCCATGCAGGACATTTACATCAAGCCATGTAAAACCAGGGCAGATAGGATTATTAAGGACTTGTCTCACCCCAGTAACAGACTGTTTAAACTTCTACATTCGGGCCGAAGGTTCCGGGTCACTAGGCGGAGAGACTCAGGAGGAGTTTCTATCCACAGGCCATATGACTCCTCAACCAGGATATGCCACTCTCCCGGTCATAGGACTGTCGGTCATCAGTTCACCCACACACTGCACATTAAACCGACTTAAGCATTTCTGGCACTGCATTTCACCCTATAAATTGTAAATATATACTCCTGCAAATTCAGTTTCTTATCATTATCATTGTTCTTATTATTATTGTTGTTTTTTCTGTTTACATTTTCTACAACTGTGCACATTTAAATTTTTGTTCTGTCTTTATATTTTGCACATTTTAAAAAATTTTTGTTCTATCTTTAAGTTAATTTAGAGACTTATTTGCACAAAGCACGAGCGGTACAGGATTCATTTCACTGCGTGTTGTACCTGTATAACGACGTATGTGACAAATAAAGAATCTTGAATCTTGATTCGGGACTCATAACTCAGGTCATAGCTTTGAATCCACAAGGCTTAAATTAGTTATAAAATTCAAGCACATTTCTGATTTATATAATTGCATGTGACAAAAAATTTGAAATTTAGTTCGGGGACAAGATGAGTTTGTCAGGGACGATTGGTTGGGTTGCTTAAAATTTTGCTGTGTCACTGTATTCTAGAGGCCTGTATCTTCACAGAAAGGGTAGCAGCTGAATCACGCAGCAAAGAATGGCATGCTATTAAAATGGCAGATAGAATGTCTGAAATGAGCAGAAGTTCTTCACATCTTGAACATACTGAGAACCATTTTGAATGCAAATGTCAGTTAATACTTTTAACCTAGAAATCCATGGGTGGTGTGCTCAAATCTGACCCGTATGTTAACTCTGTGTTTAAGTTGGTTCCCACTGTGTCCTCCGGTTTCTCCTAACATTCCAAGAGCATTTGGGTAAGCAAGCTGGTATGTCCGTATGTGTGTATCTATCTGCCCAATGGTTGTGCCATTCTCTTCACGGTGTCCCCTGCCTAATACTGTCACACTGTGGTCCTGGTGTGGCGGCCGGTGAAGGATGAATGATTGGGAGATGGATGGATTTCTGCAAACTCTGTGTACTGCTTCTAAACACCAGCCAATGGTACTGCAGCACAGTAATTTGTCACTGGTGTCAGCACTTTATGGAAAACTGGATTTGATCAGAACCTCAAGAACGTGTGTTGAGAAAGTGTCATGGAGTTAATAATAACAATTGATGTACATGTCAGTACTGCTCCCCCTCAGTTAGCTAAGGGATCTCGAGGAGAAAACAATCCTGGTTTATTGTATAACTACACAATAGAGTTATTTATTAAAACAAAGTGGGCCTTTGGCATAATAGTTCATATAATATATATCAGTATAAGAACAATAAACATTATGAAAATGATTCTAAATGATTTCTGGAGAAAGGTTCACATCATGTGTGGATCCTATCCCAGAATGTCCAGAGTATAAGGCAGAGGACACTGGTCCATTGTAGGGCAAAAAAGGCAAGCTACTAAACATGGGAACCTGGAGTGAACCCACCCAAGAGTAAGGAAAACAAGCAATGGGAACACACACAGAGCGAGGAGGTCAGAGCTACAGCTTCAGAGGTGCAAAGCCACAGTGCTGCCCGACCAACCCCACCCCCGTTGAAGGTTTATAGTTATCTGTAAAACGGGCAGAAACATGGCTGTGGCTGATGCCTGGTTCCTCGTAGCATGGTGATGTCATCGCTCAGCGGTCCATTAACAGACTTGGCACAAACTCTGCACCCATCGACCAGGAACAAGAGGGGGGGAGTATGAGCACATTCCAAGCACCTGAAGAACATGCACATTCATGGCAGAACCACACTACGCATTTATGTCAGCAAAACATACAATGTGCAGGCAGAATATCGCCCTATGTCTGACTGTACATGTCAGAAACAAGGCGGATTGCTATTTTTCCTGGGGACCAGCCTAGAACTGAGTTTCTGCACATATGAGTCTGTTGGATAAGCTAGTGCTGTGAATGTTCCCCATATGTGGTAAAATCTGTAGACATTTTTTCAGGTCCACATTTGGATAACCTCAGTTTCATAAAAATCTGTGAACGCAGTCGAAAAAGTAAAAATGCCAAAAGTCTTGTATTTGGGTTGGTTACTTATGGTTAAAGTTAGGGCTGGGCTGGGGTTAAGGGTGTCATGATTGGGATTAGGATTTTTTCCTATATAAATTAATGGATGGTCCCCATTTAGATAGCTACACGTGTCAGTGTTTGTGCGTGTGTGTGTATATGTGGATTATGTTAATATAACATTGTGGGGACCAAACGTCATGACCGAATGTATTTCCTGCATGAAACCGTCAGGATTGATCACTGATAAAGAAGCATTAGAGCAGTACATTACTAACACGTAGTCATTGGTTAAGTAATGCATTAAGTAACTATTTCATTTTTGTGTCCCCCACAAGTAAAGTCATGCCAAAAAACAGAAATGAAAATAAATGGCGAAAGAGTCAGATTAGTATTCTCTTGGAGTCATCGTCCCTGCCACCAGATTCGACCATACTGCACTGAGAAATTACCAGAAGTGACCATAAAACGAAGCAAACCGATGTGTAACACATTTCCACATCACTTCCGACTGGGGATCCTGGCTGATTCATACCTATTTTCATTGGCACTGTCAGACCCCTGTTGTCTTTGACATGAAGTGACCTCAGGGACTCAGTGTAATGATGAATATTCAGTGGGTTCAGTTACCACACTGCCCCATCTCAGCGCAGAGTGTTTTGCTCCAAAATCTTCCTCACTACTCGAAAGCACGTTGATTTTCTCTTCGATTCGCGACATATAACATAAACACAGCTGGCTGTAATAGAACTACACACATTTATTGGCTGCATCTTAATTATTGCTTTGCCTCAAAGTCATCTGCCAAAGGCTGTTATGTATACAGAAAAGTCCACATTTCTTGGCAGCCGAAACATCAGTCAAATCCAGAATCAGAAAATGCTCTGGCACCAGGGGGAATATGTTGATGTATAGGGCTTTAGATAGATGCTAAGAAAATAGGGCAGGCAAAGCACATCTGTCGAAGTGTAAAACACCGTAGTTTGTACCAATGAGACACTGTGAAATCCAGAAGATGGCCAACAGGGTCAGGGCAAAAGGGCTTTTCACATGCTGTACATGGCAGGAGAGGGAGGGAGAGCAACGACAGAGCGAAGAAAGAACAACAGTGATGTTATAGTGTTTCAAAGCGAAAACGGCAAAGTGTACATAATATAAATGTAATGAAAAATGAAACATTTCTACATTATCCATGACCGTGTGTAAAGTGTTGGTCATAGTGAGCTGGGAACGTATAGGAATAAATGCTGGCAAAGACAATGGGCTGGATACTGTGGCCAATCCCAGGGCACAAGTCAGGGGCCGTCCCAGACGGGAAGCCAGTCTATAGCAGCACATGCACACTGTGGGCAATTTAGAGACACCGATTCATCAAAATGGCCTTTGGAATGCAGGAAGGGATGAGAGAATCCAGGGAAAAACCATTCAACAGACAGAACATGGAAGCTGTGCACATAGGGCAGGAATCCCGCCCTCAGATATGGAGGCAGGAAGTCACTGTGCTGCCCGATGAACCCCCATGTTTCCCCAATACGTCTATACTTAGCTAATAAAACAATAATAACATGTTCTTGCAAAGCCTAAAATATAAGACAGTATAACAGACTCCCATAACATTATGAGATATCTTATCTGGATACTGGAAAACACCATATCATCTGCTTGCTAATTATAGGATCAGAACCAACAGAAACAACGTAACAGAATCCCTCCCTTCTTTACAAGTGCGAATAACAGCAGAAAATATCTTTTGTCACCCAGTTGCTAGAAACCTTGAGTTATACACATATGGAAGGAACTAATGACCTCTCAGCTCTCTGCCTTCTTAATACTCCCAGCATATCGATAGTTGCATTGTCTATACACTAATAATAGAGATTAAATAGCTATGGAATTACATGCTATGCGTCATCACCAAGGTGTCCCGACATGCACTTTCGGACACCAATAACTGGGAAAAGATCTCCTGCATTGTTGAAAGCATTTGCAGCACTCAGGGCATAATAGTGTCCATGGCAACTGTTGTTAGGCTGCTTGCTGTATAGAAACAAAAAGCATGTAAAGCAATAAGAACACGATGATTATCTATTCACAAAGCTTCAGAACTAATTAGGCCTGATGTGACATTCTTTATTAGTAAAACTTCCCATATAGATGTTGCTACGTGGTTGAGTTTATTCATCTTTTTGTGCATTCATTTCCCATTCATACCTGCACGTCCAATGCAGAGCCGTGGCCAGCCTTCAGTCTTTCCGGGGAAGCTTATGGCATGAGGCAGAGTCACTCGGGATGGGATGGCAGTCTATCAGAAGGCACACAATCACACACAAATGGGATTCAGAGTATGTTTATTCACGTTTGGTACTTTAAAAAGGACACCCTTAATTTTTCTTCAAATGTTTTTCAAATTTGCTCCATTTTTATTTCTGCTTGGGTTTGTCCAAAAACTGCTAAAAGACCACTAAGCTATAATAACTGACCAAAGTACCCTAACCAGTTAGAACCGTACTACAAATGCCTTGTTGTTTGGTTCCAAGTAACCTCCAGCTTGCACAATTCATATTGCTGGGTATTTTACGGCAGCCATTCAAATTAAGTCAGCATCCCAGGACCTCAGCTGGCATTGTTTAGGTCTGAAGGCCATGACTTTGCCCACCATGCTGCTGGCTGCCTGAATATTGCAGCTTGATTGAACTGCGGCATCCAGAGAATAACACGGCTGTCATGACAATGGCTCTCTACCCATGGCTCTCTGGGTGTTCACACTGCTTGATCTCCCCATGCTTGCATGGCTTAACTCCAGGTTGGTAACTAGAAGGTCGCAGGGTCAGCAGAGTGATCTCACCACGGGGTCCTTGGGCAAGGCCCTTAATTCCCGGTTTCTCCAAGGACTCGCCGGCCCTACTTCCTCAATTCTGTGCCACTTTGGATAAATGGGTCTGCTGAAGAATGTGAAGTGTCAGCTTAAATATAAGTACATTTTACACTCGAGCACGGAACCTGTAGAAATGACCACTTGTTAGCAGAGGGCAGGTACCACCAGCGGTAGTCACTCCTAGGCTAAGTTCACTACACGAATTTCCAAGTCATCAGATCACTGTACTGTTCATACTGTACCATTGTAGTTCACACATTACGTGACTGATCAGTGACAGGAGGTCAGTTACTACAAGGCCTTTTACCAGGAGGAACAGTCTGTTAGATCTACGGAATACATTTTGTCATGAAATCACAATTCTCATCTCTCTATTCTAGTGTTACCAGTGTCCCTGTCGCTGATCAGTCATGTAAACCCCAATGACTTCAAGACTTCCGATTACAAGAGGACAAGCCGTGTAATGTGAACAGCATAGCAATCGGGCAAACTACAAATTTGTGTAGTGTGAACTTAGCCTTAGTCTTTACAAAAGAACACAATATGCCTTGCATGGAGATGGAATGAAAAGCCCTTATTTGTACAAAACCTTTATTTCAGAGACTTTATTTACTTGATCCAAATTGCACCCACGCTGTATTTACTCTGACATGTTCAGCCCAACATCTTGTATAAAACATAACGCAGAATACTGGCATTCTTTTACTGGCAGAAACATGCGCTCTATATAAACATGGGAGCGTGGGGCACGAAGACAGGAGTTTCATCCAACAATCAGTCAGACAGTTGCTCTCCCTTGTTGTCCTGGAATAAAGGGAACGCTGATGGATTGCCGTCAAAGGAGCACACACTTTGTTTACATGTCCATTATTCATAAACGCATATGAGGGAACGGCGCCATTGTTACTCTCTGAGCAGTGGGAATTTTGGAAATACTTCCAGGTGGCCAAATGGAACAAAGAACTGAGGAGTACCCCGGTAGAACAGTGCTATACCATGCGTACTTCGCCTTTTGAGAGAACTAAAATTAAGGCGAATTAAATTTTTGTTGTCTGGGTGAACATTTTCTGCTTTCTGTGGTGTGCAAAATAACTGATAAAAAAATCAACGTAAGACTGGTGTCTTGTATCTCCAGAAAGTATGCAGTAAGGTGCCTCACACTTCCAGTACTGGTGGCTCAAATTCCACCCATACTATGCATGTGCAGAGTTCGCCTATTCTCCCTTTGTCTGTGTGGGCTCCCTGTATGCTCTCTGGTTTCCACTGGCAGCCCATAAAGCATGGCTGGGTATGTCAGAGGTGGGAAATTCCGTTCTCTGCATTGCGTCCTGCATTGTGCCCGGCATTGTGCCTTGCATTGCGTCCTGCATTGCGTCCTGCATTGTTCCCGGCATTGTGCCTTGCATTGCGTCCTGCATTGCGTCCTGCATTGCGTCCTGCATTGTGCCCGGCATTGCGCCCTGCATTGCGTCCTGCATTGCGTCCTACATTGCGTCCTGCATTGCACCCTGCATTGTGCCCTGCATTGTGCCCGGCATTGTGCTGGGGATTGTGTCATGACGCTTGCTGCCAACTGGAATTGTGGGTTGAGTAAGACATACCAAAGCATGTTTAAAGGCCAGGGGTGGAGGTGGAAGGTAAATACTGGTTTCGATGTTGAGGGCTTGTGTTGAGGGTATGGCCAACAGAATCACTTTACTTGGAATCATTTTCAAATGCTTGGCTTCTTTAAATCATAAAACCTTTAAATTCTGAATGTTCCATTACTCTGTCCACCAATCACTGCCCTCCGAGCTGAGATTGGATGTTACACATCTTGAATGTCACAAGAGAAGGAGAAAATCCTTCTATGATTTATTTCACTAACAGTAAATGATGTTGCGCTTATCTATTCAAGAAATGCGAGAATTGGATTGTAGAGTTTGTAACAGAGAAGCAAAACATAACATTTTGATCCAAGGACTAGCTGCTTTATTTTATAACATTCTGACCCATCTTTATGCATCTGGCAGCTTTTATTTTCAAAGGTTCGAATTTTCCATCATTCACCAAGCACCTGTGACAAAATTAGCCGAGATACTAACAGTTTTCTCAGTCTGCCTTCCTCGAGACCCTGAAGTACTAGGTTAAGGGGCTACATAATGAGAGCAGCCAGCTTTGCTCGGGTTGATGTGACTCATGTTTGGAAGATCATGTCAGCATCTGAAATCCGTAACACAGTTACTACCCCAGTCCGTCTACGTTTGCCAGTACGTTTGCCAGTACGGTGAAGCCGCAACTCCCCTTTCATTTTCACGCATTCCAGCACATTGTGTGAATGACAATAAAAATTGTATTGAATTGAATTGAATAAACAAATACGGTAACTACCTGAAACACTGTCATGACTGATTAGTAATGAATGAACATGGGATTTGAATGGAGCTAACACTTGGTTTCTGGTTAATTAATACATTAAGTAGGAGTTGCACCACTGCGTGCCCTTGAGTAAACAATCGAACCTGTGTTGGTGTGCAAACACTGTGTTATTCTTTGGTGCTTATCCCTGTGGGCCGTCGATATGCCCTGAGCACAGCGCGCAAAAGCAGCTCTGATGCAGAGGGCAGATGCCGTCTCTATGTCCTGAGCACAGCGCGCAAAAGCAGCTCTGATGCAGAGGGCAGATGCCGTCGCTATGCCCTGAGCACAGCGCGCAAAAGCAGCTCTGATGCAGAGGGCAGATGCTGTCGCTATGCCCTGAGCACAGCGCGCAAAAGCAGTTCTGATGCAGAGGGCAGATGCAAAATGCTGCAAGAGCCAGATATTTTACACCAATTTCCTTAAATAACCAACTGTGAAAAATGGTTGTGGGTCAGTTTGCCGAATA
Source organism: Petrocephalus sullivani (assembly GCA_026780845.1). Taxonomy (NCBI): domain Eukaryota; kingdom Metazoa; phylum Chordata; class Actinopteri; order Osteoglossiformes; family Mormyridae; genus Petrocephalus; species Petrocephalus sullivani. The sequence goes on from JAODKM010000039.1 coordinate 26,210,917, forward strand.
AATGCCACACAAGTACATAATGATGACAATCGCTGTAGCAATCAGTCTGTCCATCTCAGGACAAAAGGAAGAGGCTCTGTAAACAAGACGGGAAATGCCCCCGGGTCAAGTGCTCCCATGCCGATCAGAGGAACCCACCAGGAACATTCCGAGGAAGCTAGTCACATGATCCATGTATTTGTAACGCTGTGTGAAAAGACCAACAGGTCAAGCTCCTACGTGCAGTCAGTGCCAGCCCTTTCATGTCGCGGCTTAGGCAATGTAGAAACCCCTCTTCTCAAACACCCCAGCACTGACAGTGTGAACATCTAAAGAAACAGCCCTTTCCTTTAGTCCAGATTTGTTTTCTGTCACTGTTTCTTTTGGGAAGACCATCCCGGGGAAAGCCTGGACTGCAGGATCTGAATTCTCTTTGGTTCTTCAAACGTAGGATCCATGAGTGCGGCTTGTGGGCTAGCGCTCGAAAGTGATTAAACTGTCATTCCGTGGCTCGTGGTTAGGGACGCCGCGCTGAGCCGCGCAGATACCCTCGGAAAAATGTCAGGGGGCCGGGGATCCGTTTAGTCTGAGGCTCCATTTGTGTAAACCTCAGCTCGCTCATGTTTTCAATCAGCTGTCTGAAAAAAAGCTATGTATTGTGGGTATCTCATGCTCCGTGTACCGTACTTAAATGAAGTGTACATCTATTGTTTGGATCTTTACATGAAAACAACAAATATCACCTGCATTTATTCAATCCTCGCTGTGTATCTGCAGTCATAAAACTGCAATATGAGTACTATCCATGTGTACATTTTGAAGAAAAGTAGAGATTACTGTTACCACATAACTAGCTGGTTTGAGAGTTAGCTGGTAGGTCTTAGAGTTGTTCATAAACTAAAATGAATCTTCAGTATTTTTTGTTAGTGAAGCCTTTGTCCATCCTTGTAATTCCCATGATCCAGTCCATTCAGTTATCAATTAACCTGTTCAGGGTCAAAGCTGATTGTATTGAGTTATACAGACTAGTGTTATCAAGAAGTATCAAAAGTACCGAAAGTGTTGATTCATGTAAATCATGTATAAAATTTTTTTTTTGTATAAAAAGTTTTGAACCAATCAGTTTATGGTAAATGCCTGGATTTCCGGTTCACTCTGACCCCCGGGTTCTCGCCAGCTAGCAAAGCGCACACCCAGGCCTGAGTGCAGTCTCACACATGGGCTTCAGAAGAGACAGGGCTTTCACCACTGTACATCATCCATAAAAAGCTCTTCCACAGCACAATACTAACAGGCAAACACCACTAAATTAGCTAAACATATAAAGGACTGACATGCAACACAATACAAAGAATTTAGAGAGATAGCTATTATTATTTCTGAATGTATGAAATATTAATCTAATATTAATAATAATAATATTAATATTAATATAGTGACATGAGCAGAACTGGAATGATACCAAAAATGTTGGTATCGTGCCACCCCACCCCACCTTGACAACTAATACTGTTGCCATCCCCCAGCCTCCTGTTCAAACAACTTTTACCATTACCCCCCCCCGTCCCAGTGAACATGTACACCATCATAGAAAATAGAAGGGGCAGCCTTTGACAACTCAAGTAACCAAAGGGCCTCTGACCATGTTAATGTGCCCCTCGGTTTTAACTAATTTGGTAACTTTGTTGATTTTCAAAGTGCCGGACCTCCATAGGCTATTCCTGAGGCTTGGAGTGTTAGCTTTACCTAATGCTGAGTCACATACTATAGCCAAATGCTATGCTGTTCCCTACAGTGGAGCTGTTATGCTGGCCTTCTGGCAGCATGTGTATTATCTCTCTCTTTGAACTAACTGCTGTCCGCTCAGCTTTTCTGCTAGAGCTCCAAGCGCTTTATTACAAATCATTTAAACATAGTTCATGACCATGGCTTGCAGTTGAACGGTAAAGATATTCTTTGAGACAAACAACAGCTCTTGAATATCTGTTGTCTTTAAGTGGGTACCTAATATATCGTCTGTCTTCCCACATACAAATGAAATGGAAACCAGGGGGACTGTTAATTGTGCTTTCGGTTTTTAACATATCACGTGATGGTAAACTGGGGGAAAGCAGCTCAGAGTGATACAAGGCAGAGCGTCATGCATGAAGCGGTTGAGGGCTCTAGTGCAGAGCATCGGGAGCAGCAGCCTTGACTCAGCTGCTCCCTCCTGCACATCACTGGCTTTGTTGATCGCTCGTTGGCACAAATTAGCTTGCTCGAATGATTGATTCTTTGCACATTCCAGAAACAAAACCAAGGGACGGAGGCGTCTTTGTCCTGTAAACTATAAAAGATGGCAGGAGATTGTAATGGAAATTGAAATGCTGGCCGGCAGCTTCAATAGAGCTCAGCTTGGTTGCCAGAGTTCCCGCACCCAGCATCACTGTGACTGTAAGGAGACTCACATAACCTCATCATTGGATTTTCAATGTATGATAACTTGTAGGCCTTAGGGGACCTATTATTAAGCTATGGTCCTCCCCTCACCCCCCCGGTATAAAAAGACAACTATTAATGATAGTGATTCGTCTCTGTGGGGATAGTGGGCACTGTATTTATTCTTGTTACCAACTGTGTTTTCTGTTTTAGATGGTTGCAAAATTCCTAATAGTCTATTTAAAAATGTTAGGCCCCTACTAGCACATAAAGTAGAAATTTTAATAATCTAAGTTAAATGAAAAGTGGCATTCAAATATTTGTTTAACTGTCTGCTTTCCAGTTACATTGGAAGTCCATCCATCCATCTACTCATCCAGTTCAGAGCTGTGGTTAACCTGGAGTCTGTCCCAAGCAGCACAAGGTTATAATACGGAGGACACTCTGGACAGGATGGCAGTGCATGGCAAGGCAGACAGAAACTCAGTACAAGCTCTTTAGAAACCTAAACCACATGTCTCGGGACAGGAACAGGAAACCGAAGTAAATGGAGGAGACCCATGGAGAAGCTGGAAGCTGCACAACCAACTAAGATTTGAACCCCCACCCCTGGGACACTGTGCTGCCCTTAGTTACACAATCATTATCCTCAAGATGTGGTGCGAGTCCACAGCCCACCCAAAAGCGGGCACCCTCATGATAACAATCAGCATGTTAACACATTTTTAAAATCTCATCTGCAATATATAAACTGAAGACGTCGTCATACAAACAACAGATATAACAAATAGAGCTGATTTCAACATCTAAGCTGAATTTCCACATTAATTGTTTCTGAATTAACATAAATGATGCTGACATGAAATAACCGAAATATGGAATAGATATGATGTAATGAAATCATAGTATGCACATTTGCACACAGATATACATACATAAATACAAAAATATGGTGCTGAAATGTATTACTACATATGCTATGTTTTACAAGGCGGGGAGATGCAATGGTGCAGGATAAACACTGCCGTTCTGGGGCTGTTATAATTTCTACAGTTTTCTTTGCTGCGTTCTTTACAGACCCCATCTGTTAGACTAATGTGATAATGGTGGCCCTCAAATGGTATGTAAGCAATACACTAATGAAGGAACAAATCCACAATTAAAACTGTTATTTTGTGTCATGAAATAGTAATAAATATACTCACTGCAGCAGTTTTGCAAACAGGTAAGTGGACATAATTGTGAAAGGCAAGATGTGCAATCAGGACAAGACCAAAACACCGCTGGGCGCTGAAAATAAATAATAGTCTAGAGCTTTGGGAGATATGGGATGAAGCACTGAATTAGTTAAACATTTGTGTTTTTTTCCACTAGAGACATTGCTGAATTTACAAAAAAAGTACAATTTAACTGCGATTTTGGAGAAGTGCATCTGGATATGATCTAAACTTAATTTGCAAGAGGAATCTCCTCTTCAAAGACAGGTTTGTGCACTCTGATTGGGGATCACGCAGGCTTTTCTCTGTGGAGTAGAACTGTCATTTAGAACATAAAGAGCGAAACAAAAGCCTTCCTCATTTACGGCACATCAACATTGTCCTTGTTTCATGCAAACAGCTGTATTTACATCCCATAAACCCCAAAACCATAAAATCCAATTTCTCCTTTCATAGCTCAAAGGAAGTATTTTTTTTTATCCAAACCTACAGATGAGACTATTATGCATAGTAGGCAGAGGGTTTAATTACAAAGAAGCAATTAAGGTTCAACTCATATATGGTTTTTCTGACTTGGGTTGGGTTGGGAGTTAGGAAATTCACAGAATAAACCTTCATTGTAATGTTTTTCTTCATTTTCTTCGTATAAACAGCATGTGTTGGGTGTTTCTTTTGATTAATTTTGTCAGTTGTAAATGATTAAATGTAAAATATAAATCAGTATTCACCACATATAATTCATTTGTTTCTTGACAAAATTTATTATGTTAACATAGCTGAATACCAGCAAAGGACAATTTATTGAGATCTGAAAAAAAGATTGAAAACAAACAGCAACAAAACATGAAATGTAAAATAATTCTTTGGCCTATGAAGACAACAATACACACATGCTTTCAGGCATACAGTATGCACATGTGATACAGTACGCACATGATTGTGTGCACGCCGCTGCATAATTCTGCACACTCACGTTTTACTGTTTTTTTGGATGCCATGTCACACAACACAGTTTTTTAATTTTTCAAACAATAACAAATAATTACAACATTAGTATTATTATTATAACATTTATAATGACAACAAACAAATAATTTCATGATTACATCTTTTGTTTTTTATCTATTAATAATATCTATTTATTTATTTATAAACACACATACACAGACAGTACTGTGCAAAAGTCTTAGGCAGTCTAAAGCTTTTTATCTGGGTAGTAAGGGCACATTTTCTCAGAACAAAAAGTACAATTTATCATTAGAACATATGCAAATTTAAGAGTAACACAACAAAAACTAGTAACATTTCTTCTGTTCTCCTAAACATTGCTGATATCTAGTTGGTTGGCTAGCTGGATGAACACCGCTTCTGTTCTCCAAAACATTGCTGATATCTAGTTGGTTGGCTGGATGAACACCGCTTCTGTTCTCCTAAACATTGCTGATATCTAGTTGGCTGGCTGGATGAACACCGCTTCTGTTCTAAACATTGCTGATATCTAGCTGGTTGGCTGGATGAACACCACTCCTGTTCTCCTAAACATTGTTGATATCTAGTTGGTTGGCTGGATGAACACCGCTTCTGTTCTCCAAAACATTGCTGATATCTAGTTGGTTGGCTGGATGAACACCACTTCTGTTCTAAACATTGTTGATATCTAGCTGGTTGGCTGGATGAACACCGCTTCTGTTCTCCAAAACATTGCTGATATCTAGTTGGTTGGCTGGCTGGATGAACACCACTTCTGTTCTCCTAAACATTGCTGATATCTAGCTGGTTGGCTGGATGAACACCGCTTCTGTTCCGAAAACTGTCCTGTGGGGCACCCAAGTCATTCTATGTATAGTAATTTTCTCCACAAGCTCTCTTAATTATTTAACGTAATTAGTTAAAAAAAGTCAATGAGATAATAATTAGCTATATGAGGTGTGGTAGTGGGCGAGTCAAAGAACACATGGGTATGTTGGATGGCTTCTCCAAACACTGGGGTCATTTTGGCAGAGGTTTTGAAATAACTAAGCTAAACGCTTAACCCAAGGGCACCCAGCTATACCGTGCATTCATTAACTATATGAGCTGGTGGTGAAATTCAAGTAACTTAATTAGTTAAATAACTCAATGAGGTCTTCATTAGCGAAAAATGGTATGCTAGTGGTTGTATCAACAAATACATGGGTATATTGGATGTTTACTGTGCATACTGGGTTTCTGAAATATACTAATCTGACACACTTAATGGGCAAAAAAACTACTGTGGGCAAAGGGGGATGCAAAATTCAGTGGGGGCAGCAGCGCGACTCCGACTGGGGCTGAGGACCCTGCCTCTGTTTGTCAGTGAGGACTTAACGGATTCTTCCGTGTTAAGCAGGTTCCCTTCAGGTACTGTTTTCCTTTCACAGTCCAAAGACATGTGGTTAGACAAGCTGGTGTCTCTGAATTGCCCACAGTGAGCACGCTGTTATGGACTGGCGTCCTGTCTGGGACGTTCCCCTGCCTCATACCTCATGCTTCCTTGGCAGAGGCTCCACGTTCTCCATGACCCCGGACTGGAAAAGTGGTAGGAAGATATATTACGGCTCCCACACAGGTGTGGTTCAGGCATTAATTAAGGAAATAACTTCCCAGAAAGCTAAGGGGTATATATAAAAATGCTGCACATAATTATTGCTAGTGTGGTTGCAAAGGGTAACTTTAGGGACCCTAACAGGGGGATAATTATTCTCTGCTCTTGGCAAACACTAAAGAAAGCTCAATATTTTCATTAGCAGTAGTACCCAAAGTGACAGCAGCCTGGAAATATAACTTTGCGACACTATCGAGGGCACTGGTAGGCAGAGCGGCATAATCCAGCACCGGGACAGTGCTGGAGACTGGTGAGCCACTGCAGAGTAGCTGGTTGCGTGAGCAGTCAGCGGAGAACAGCACGACACCATTGTCGGGCTGCTTTCCCTTAGAAAGAAAGCTTAATGCTATTTAATGGTACTGAGTGATTATCTCACCACATTGGAGATTTTTTCCCCCTTTCATTGCTGGGAGGGGTGTCTTTCAGGATGACCACAGAGCATGTGTGGTCGCCCATTGGTTTGTTAAGTATGACGCTGATGTTATCCATATGACCGGCCTTCTCAGTTAAGAACGGTGCCACATCTTCCCTGCAAAATTCCAGATGCTTGCAGATCCTGCAGAGCCTGCACGTGACATGTGGCAATTCTTATCATTCGTGCCTGCACTGGAGCAACATGGGACATTAACACAAATCACGTATGGAAAGGGAACACGGAGGCGTCCCCCTGTCTAGTCAGCATTCTGATGCCCTGTATGTGCTCTTTGTTACTTATTTACACAGACCAAGCTGACATGCGTCCATGCATTTATTTTCCGTAAGACACATCCAGCACAAAGCAGGCTCAGTCGCGGTGAGCCGGCATACTATTCCCGGAATCACAAGGCACAAAGGGAGGGAAAATCGTGGATGGGATGCCAGTCCATTGCGGTGCTCTTTATCACACAGATAGTCCATATATTCATATATTTAGGGGGACTCTGCCTTCATTTGTATGGCCAAAACCCTACCCCAACTATGACACCCTTAATTCCTACCCAGCGCTAACCTTGACCATAAGTAATCAAACAATATACAAGATTTTTGACATTTCTAGTTTTCTGATTGAAATTACAGGTTTTTATAAAATTGAGTTTCCTCTTCTGGGGACCAAAAAAAGATTCCCACACCGTTAAAATAACAGGTTATCATCACATTGTGAAGTGGAAATGAAAGTTTGGTCCCTACAATGTAATGTATTCATCACAAACACACACACACACACACACACACACACCATATATTCTTATGTTTATGGGAACCGTCCATTCATTCCTATGGGCATAACCCTGATCCCAACTATGACACCCTTAACCCCTACCCAGCCCTAACCTTAACCATAAGTAACCAAACAAAATCTGAGACTTTTGCATTTTTCAATTTTTTTATTTGACTTCACAGATCTTTGTGGGGACCTGAAAAATGGTCCCCACAATGTCAAAAGGACAGGTTTTTATCACATCATGGGGGACATTTGGTAAACATGATCCACACAAACACATACACACACACACAAAAACTATGGCCAAGTAAAAGACTGTGGGCACAGACTTCAGCACTTAAACTTATATGGACACGCACAATCAGGGTGACATTTGTACATATATAAAGAAAAACAATAAACACAAAACTCTTCTTTTATTTGCATAGGAACTAAAAATTTTAAAAATGTACCTTCTTTGAACTGAGTATTTTATGTCATTAACCGTTCCTGGTTCATACCATACCCAATTCTTCAGTTGACCACCTATACATGCTAGAATATTCTAATGCAGCCTAGAATATGGATATTTTGTTCAACTGCATGGGGTAATTGTGCTTGTATCCCATCCTGCTCTCCATGCGAGACTCATACAGGCTTGGGCCTCGCAGGGTCAGCCAGCGGGCAGCGTCCCTGCGGCAATCAGGATTAAAGGCCTTACTCAAGGGCCCAACATTAACATCGCTCTGCCAGCCATGGGATTTGACCCAGTCACCTTCCTATCACGGGCGAGTTCCATACAGCAGAGTCACACACCGCCCCAAAACAGGACACTGCAGAGGATTTATTAAATAGTAACTCATGTTTTTGACATATATATTGTACGAATATGAGAAATGGGTTGGCTTCATACACACATATGATGCAAAGGAGTTTGCAGTAAACTGTTTGATTTAGCAGCACAATATTTGTGAATTTGGGAATTTAAAAGCAGGCAGCTGTGGGAGAGAAAATAAGATGATAAACATGTCTAAATATATCAAATATGCACGTCCTGACACAAACAAATAGAACTGCTCATTCAGGTCAACATCAAGCTCGTTGTTCGTGACTTCAGGGGCCAGAACCACCTATGAAATTAGTCAGATTTAACCCATATGAATGTATACAGCGGCGCCTGTGCGTTTCTGGTGGGCTGTATGCAGTCATGTGACGCAAACGCCACCGCGCTCTTGACAGGCCAGTCAGGTCTGCAACATAATGCTCGCCTGTTTTCTCCTACCTCAGGGAAAGCAGGAAGGCTGGCCCGGGGGAGGTCTCCCCTGAGCTTCCGAGCCCAGCGATCGGGGACACGCTGAGCAAATGCTCCTGGAATTTGCCAGAAGAACCACTCGCCGTGAGGCTGTTTGTTTCCGCCGGCGCTGGCAGGACGCCCCCTGGAAGGAGGGCAAAAGAATAACGGTGAAAAGATACAATAAAAAGGAAAAGCGCTACGGAGCCAACACTCAGAGGTCTCACTTGGGTGGCTTCTTCTGGAGCCCGGTAGGGGGCCTGAGGAGGCGGGGCCTGGGTGGGGGGGCAGACAGCAGTTACTGTGTGGGATCGTCATCACGGGAGAGGAGAGGAAGCCCTGCAGCTGCTTTCACGGCACGCTGAGGTGCAGGAAGTGAACTCAAAAGGTGATCTTTCTGAAAAGAATAACGCCTAAAGCTGTGCAAATGCTAACAAATGTATTATAATACTCAAATATAGCTCTCCTCAGGTGGCATTTTATAAGGACATATATGGTTTAACATAGAGGAGAGGGGCAGCCATCCAATTAAAATGAGCATCCGTAATTCTTATACAGACCATTATAATGCATTATGAAGGCATCTCTAGTGCATTATAGATGCGAGCTTCATTGGAGCTTATAAAGTAAACTTATACCAACTTTTACCAACCATTAAAATACATTATAGATGAGAATGTCATTGGCGCTTGTGAAGTGTTAAAATTATAAAGTGTAAACAGTACAAATAAAAAGGAAATAAAAAATAATACTGCTTTTCCTAGCAAGAACTGAAGGATGACAGACAGACAGACAGACAGAAAATGTGCTGGACAGACTTCTCATTGCAGCTGCATTGCACTGCCTCACCACGGGTCATATGGGTCGTACAGCCCTGAGTCACCGGTGCCGTGCAGGTTAGGTTACATTTAGCAAAACACAGGTTCCCTGGGAGGACTCGCACCCAGAAGGCTGGCCTCATTTGACATCCAGCAGGGTCCCGTTATTATCTGGTTAGCTGCACCTTGGGGCTCCGCTCCGTCTTCCCTCTCTCGTGGGGAAAGCTGATGTGAAATGGTGCCAGGGCCTGTTTGGATAATGAGGCGGAGTGTTTCTGTCAAACATGACATTTTTCAGGGCACGAGCGCAGCATGTGGTAGAGACTTCAGGGCACTAGCTGTGCTTCCCAGATGTGAACTTTGAATAAACAAACAGCTCACGCCTCCCCATTCATACATGTCTATCAAACACCCTTACCTAGAACCATTAAAGGCAGTTTGTTCTTATGTCTATGACTGGATTAATTTACGCAGGCAGCTGGGGTCAGTAGCCTGCCCACCGGGCGTGCCAGTAATGACTGCCCTCGGATGGAAGCCCACCACATTTAGTTATAAACAGCATAAATTATCTTGTGTACGGGATACTGCTAAATAATGAGATCATATTGTTCATCTTACCAATCAAAATAATTGGGAAGTTAACGAGGAAAATGAATACGGGAAAAAATAAGTCACCAAATCAGGGTCTTTGTTTTAAGGATGCCTTGGACATAGATCTGAAGTTGCCTGGTCTCTCTGCTGAAAAGGCCTCACTTTTGTCTAACGTGTGAAACAAAGGAATTTAAGGGAGCTTGTTTGTTTGTGGAAAGTGACTGAAACAGGGCTGACTGTATATCTGACGCTGTAAACATGACCTACAGTGAAGTCATTCCCCAGCTATCGGAGCTGCAACATATTTTGTTAAATGTAACTGTAAAACGTATAATGCAACAGTTTTTTACACAATTCTTACAATATTCCTTGTTTTGTACTGCAGTACCAGGTTTTAATTTAATCTAGACTGTAGCATATATATATATATATTTTTTATTATTATTTTATTAATTTTTTTTTTACTAGCAAATAGAGAAATGAATCAACACTGAATGCGATTACTGACCTCTGCCAATCACAGCCTACTTTAGCCCAATGGGAACTACAAAAGTGACTCATGGGAAGGACCTTAAACCCATCGGGGAATGACAGAGCACAGTAAGCATAACCCACAGTTACTGTTTGGATGGATCTGGCATTCAACAGAACCCTTGGTAGCTAATGTCATCCCCCACAGCAGCACTAGATTTCTTTGTAGGCAAGATTCAGCACAGTTATCCCTGAAGGACAGTCAATGAGGTGCTAGGACAGAAATGAGAAGGCCTCTGTGCATTTATCTCACATCTCTGGGCATTCTGTAAATCCCTCAGATGTGGCTGGATAAAAGGAAGCCAGCAATGACCCACCAAGGCAGCCTCAGCTTTGCAGGGATGGCCAAGTAGCGGGGAGGTCAGGCAGCCGAATCAAGTGCATGTAGATTAATGAGTGACGACACGGCGGCAGAGGGGCCTTTTTCAAGTGGAGAGCCCTGAGATCTTCCACATTGTCTGCTAGTGAGGAGAAAGGGAATGGGGCTAAGCTGAGCTTGAAGGGATCCATGCTGCAGCAGCGTGCAGTGGGCCCAGTCCCCCAGCCAGCCCTAATGTCAGCTGTAAATAGATCAAAGGCAGAGCAAAACACTCAGGGCTGTAAATGACTTTGCGACTGAGTGTCTGTGGAGCTCGGAAAGGACGTGAGTTTATGTAACGTGTTATTGTGGATCCTAGCCTCTTCCAGCGAGGGGCTGCTCCACACACGTGTTTACATGTGAGTGCGCACACATGCCACCCCTGCTATGTTTGTGCGAATAAATGTTAAGGTTCCCATAAAGATAGTGCCTTGAAAACTATGTACACAGAGTTATTTTTGGTTTTCACCTATTAACTATATGATTTGGATTCTTTTTGTATCGAATGTCAGTTTAGTTTCAGATTACTCTGTGATGTTGTTTTTTTCACGTTTTGTTGCAGTATCATATCCGGATACCATTAACTTTGATCTTTATAAGCCATAAAAGGGAGGTGGTGGCTGTCAACTTACAGGCACCTTCTTGGGTTTATTCAGCTGAAGCCGATCATTACTTCCATGATAATGATGCATGGCGCTTGTTGTACTCAACATATTCTTAAATACTACTTTTATGCCTTCACAAAGGGAAAAAAAAAAAAAATATATATATATATATATATATATATACATGCATTGAGTTTAATAATAGGTCATGGGGGACCTGGAGACTATCCCAATTGGAAAAGGACAAAAGGTGGGGGTTGTGCTCCGCCCCGCACACACACTTTCAGAAACACACATTACGGGCAATTCAGAGACGGTAATTCACCTTCACATCTGCTGACTGTAGGCATAAACCACACACTAAGATTCAGCGTAAGATTCAAACCTGGAACCTTGGAGGTGTGGGGTACACCACCACTTAGCACATGATATTATTAAAACTGCCATATGTATCTTTGTGAATACAGGTTCTTAGGAGCCAATAATATAATATTTAGCTAAACACAGGTTTCCTGGGTCACCGTGGTTTTTTTGTGGCTAGGAGGACTTACACTCTTATTATTTGCAATAAGTATATTTGTAATATACTCTTAATATTTGTAATAAATTTATTTGTAATATTTTTACAGTCGTATAGCTACTTATAGCCAGAGAAGGGTACAAATACATCAAAAAGTATCTTGTTATAAATTATAAATATTTACTCATCAAATGTAACAAAATATAAAATAATGGTGTGAGAAAATGTATTTAATTAAAGTAATATGTAATTTGAAAATACAAAAATACAAGTAACGGGTACGACAAATACCTGTACCATTACAGCCCTAGTATTGTGTAGTATTTACAAAATATACGGCTTATCTTAGCTTTAAATAGAACAACAATTTTGTGATTAAGATGTGTTAATTGTAAAATGTACAATGACTTTTGTGACATTAGTAAGGTAATGTGAGCTCAACAGGCTGCATCTGCAGCAGTGGGTTTAGGTGGTGGGGCGGGGATCTAGCGTTTTATACCCCGTGTTTCGCACAGAGTCAGCGGCGGGGCTGACACGGGTGCCGGTGTGCGCATGTGCACACACAAGGAGGCACACTTAGGATTTCATAAATCAGTGATGATAATGCTTTAATTTCCAGGTTCGTCTTATAGTGGTGTGCCTTAGATGAGCAAACACAGATGACACATATAACATTAAGTTTGCCTTTAGGAACGAAAGTAGCGAGTCTGACTTACGTAAGTCTTACATAAATGACAAACCACAGGATGCCACTGCCTGAGCACGCCTGGTGAAATTAACTAGAGCACCACTAGCAGACTAGCAAGTTAATTCACAGGTTCTAGAGCACAGCACTGCTCTTTGCTAATTGCTCTATTTTCCTGTCCTATAGTGACATTCAGGGAGCAATATCTGATAGTATATCTTGCTACATCCTTTACCTTAAAGCTATTTGCACTGAGCACCAGTGCAGCTTCTTTCCGAGGATTACTGGTCATGGGAAAACTGTCGCAGCGAGCAGGCTGGACCACATCATGTCACTTATTTGAACCCAGATGTATTAAAAAGTCTGTAAGCCTGGTTTTGAAGGTTCTTAAAATGATAGAAAATAAATAAAATTGCATATTTTATTAAATATTTTAAATACAGAAAATACAATCTTGCAAATTATCTTGTTACAAATTACATCTGATTTTTTTTCCGTCCAGCAAAATACAAATTAAAAAATACCATCTCTGCTTATAACCTATATTGCCACACTGTTTAACTGCCATATTTTTTTATCTCTGTATGTTAAATAATTCACTAAATCTAATGAACTAGTTCAAGATTACTCAGACAGTGATAAATGACTATGTAATTATCTAATGACTAATATTTTTAATTAACAAGTAAAGCAGTGGAACCTTGTATGTTTTGCTGCAGGCGTGTGACTGCTGTCTCATGGGTGGCACCCTGGTACAATAAGCAGTGGAACCTTGTATGTTTTGCTGCAGGCGTGTGACTGCTGTCTCATGGGTGGCACCCTGGTACAATAAGCAG
>JAODKM010000039.1:26237093-26249444 GCA_026780845.1 Petrocephalus sullivani
GGGCACAAATACAGAAAAATAGCACCTCAATACATAACTCCATTACTCCTTACGCCTCCATTACTACCCCCAAAAAAAAAAAAAGATTATTGTCTGATAAAAATGTAAAAAAATCAGTTTGGTCGGCCCTCCGTGTCTGTTGGAGACTGATTCCAGGACCCCGACAGACACCAAACTCCACAGAGGCTGAAGTCCCTTACATAAAATGCCATAATACTTGCATATAGCTTTTGCACAACCTCCTGTATACTTTTAATCATCTCTAGGTTACTTATAATACCTAATGCAAAATTAATGCTATATAAAGAGTTGTTAATCAGTATTGTTTTGGAATGCTGCAATAGTGACAAGAAGCATACAGAAAATATACATGTACATACAGAAAACATGTTATATAAACAGAGTAAATATAAACTAATTCACTCTCTGTGCTTAAACATCACTTCATTCTCATGGATTCGGCATAGTGCTCGGTGTTGGGGCAAATTCACATTTTGCTTCTTGGAACTTTCTTGAGGTTTTATTTTGTATATTTTCAATCTGCGGTTGGTCCAATCCGGGGGTGCAGAACCTGTGGCTACAGAGGGTCGACTGTACACTCATCGAGTCACTATTAGAGAATATTATTGTAATTTTTTATGATAAGACCTTATGATTAACTCCTGTTTGCTAGGGAGATGGTTTATGTTGAGCAGAATAAGTGTAGTGGTGTTTTGATTATTTACATGGCTGTGTGATGTCATGAGACCACACGAGGGGAAGTCCCTGCCATTCTTCAGTTTCCAGTTCAGAGGGTCCTAATAACATCCTTTCTGGAGTCTGTACGCTGGGTAATGTACATGCTTTTTTTAATAAACTGGAATCCTCTCCTATCACACTTCCTTAAGACACTAATATATCTCGATCAGTCTATTTTCCTATATCACAAGGCAGAAGTGTGGAAGAATCACTACAGACTACAATGCTTTTGGTACAGTATGGATAAGGAGGAACCAGTCTGACTGCATACTGATGAACATACCACCAGCAGACTTTTATCATTGCTGGTTCCCCATTGCCAATGAAGTTTTGATGGAGCTGGTGTTGTTTACACCCCATACGCACCAAAGCCTGACATACTTGGCCTTGAACACCAGCATCCAGAATTTGGCCACTGTTTAGAGGGAGGCCTCTGTGAGGGTGGTCCCACTTTGCTCATGCTTGTTGCGGGAAAATCATAAAACCTAGAGTACCTGTTTGGACACACCTACCCATAGAAAGGTTTATTTATACTATTTGGTACATTTCTGATTAATTAGACATTGGAACTATAAAATAACAAATATGGAATTATACACTGACCAAAAAATTGGGAAATTAATTTGTTGAGGGGGGTGTTTTGTGGGTTGGGAGTCAGAAGGTTGTTGATTCAAATCCCTGGGTCAGCAGAGTGATCCAAACACTGGGCCTTGGGCCTTAATTACTCCATGGGCTGGCCCTCCCATGAGGCAGCCACCTGGGATGCTTTTTCAGCTGTCCTGTGGGAGGTCCCACATATATGCTGAGCGCTCATTGGTTGCTTTTCTAGCTGTCCTGTGGGAGGTCCCACATATATGCTGAGCTCTTATTGGCTGCTTTTCCAGCTGTCCTGTGGGAGGTCCCACATATATGCTGAACTTTCATTGGCCGCTTTTCTAGCTGTCCTGTGGGAGTTCCCACATATATTCTGAGCTCTCATTGGCCACTTTC
Source organism: Petrocephalus sullivani (assembly GCA_026780845.1). NCBI lineage: Eukaryota > Metazoa > Chordata > Actinopteri > Osteoglossiformes > Mormyridae > Petrocephalus > Petrocephalus sullivani. The sequence goes on from JAODKM010000039.1 coordinate 26,238,822, forward strand.
CTGCTGTCCTGTGGGACGTCCCACATATATACTGAGCTCTTATTGGCCGCTTTTCAAGCTGTCCTGTGGGAGTTCCCACATATATTCTGAGCTCTCATTGGCCACTTTCCTGCTGTCCTGTGGGATGTCCCACATATATACTGAGCTTTTATTGGCTGCTGTTCCTTCACTCTCTGGTCTCTGTCAAAACCATCTGTACTGGGAATTGGTCATTCGGCCAGGTCACTGTCACTCTCCTTTGGGCTGCACGGCCTGTCCACGTTTTTGATTGGTACGATTGGTACTGTTTGTCAGCAAGAAGGGCAGGTTTTTAAAGTTAAAGACATCATGCGATTTGGAGTTGGGGTGGGGGGGGCATTGATTGGGAGATGTAGAAGGGAAAACGGGGTGCAGGAGAACTCAGTTCTGATTGAGTTCAGATTGATAGGGTAAGCATTAGCTGGAAAGCCAGACTTGTGCATGGTCCCTGGCATGTAGTGATTCTATGCGTGAACATATCTAAGATATGGCCTGGGCACCAAAACAAGGATGGCAGATTGCACATGTATGACAGGAGAGGGCCAGGAGGACTAATCTAGCAGGATGGCTCTGTCTTCAACTGTGGTCTCCTGTTACTAGTTCTGATAGGTTAGCATAAGTCTCACTCCCCATGGCATTTATCATTGGTCTCTGCTCCTGAACATCAGCACTTTCCTGGAAAGCCTATACTGCTAAGAGACCACAATCATATGAGTTTGCATAGGCCCATGGTTTGTCTTTCAAAGTTCCCCTTTACAAGTAAGGATGTATTGGTTTCCCGTTCAATGACTGAATTTGCTGTTTAAACAGGAAGGAATAAAAAAAAAAAACTGCATGTACTAATACTTTGGTATGATGTATATTGACAGCAAATGACGGTTTGGGTCAAAATAAATAATAATAATAATAATAATAATAATTACTACTACTACTAATAGTAATAATAATAATAATAATAATAATAAAGTCAAACCAATATGAATATAATCCTGTCTACATACCTACATACAGGTAGGCTACGTGTATTCCATGTTACATTGTTTTTCATTATGTCTAAATTAATTACAGGCTTTTCATTAAACCTTACTCATATTTTTCTGATAATAGTCTGGACATGTCTCGATATTCTGCAACGTTTGAATAATCCCCATTTATTTTTTCAAACCAAGTGAACAAGTCCGGGCTCTGGCAAATTAGTTCGGAAAAAGCCGGACCATTAAAGATGTGTCTGAAAAATTAATGACAGGCGTGGAATATGTTCTATGAAAATCTACAAATTAAAAATGCAGTCAGAAAAGAAAGGCTTGTTTGGAAAAATACTTTATGTTTCAACACGCAGGGACGTTTGTGCTGAAAGTGCCGCTTGCGGTTGCAAAGATCGGCAAAGAGCTGCATGTAGGAGGCGGAGCGGCCGCGGCCTCCGAGCGGCGGAACGCGCTTTACAACCACACTTATTTATATTTTTAAATAAGCTATTGGTTATATTTCATGTTTTAATTGTATTTATTTGTCATTAGTGTGAAATTTAACGGATTGCAGCAGTTTCAGCGTTCAGTCCGTCGCGAAGCTAACAGATTAGCTAGCTGGCTAGCACGCAAGCTGCCTTTTAACAGTCTCATTATTCTGAAAATATGCCTTTTATTAAAAAAGAAAACACACATTTAACAAGGGACGTGAAAGAACGCGAAGAGACATGACCTCAAAATCGCCAGTCGCAAAGGGCAGTTAGATGTGATATATATAGGCACCCCGATCAGTAATATCGTGAATAAAATTAGTTTATTTTAAAGCCTTTGAAAACTAAGGGGTGTAGAAGAACTAGCAGAGAGAAACGGCGATGGAAGGCCACGGCTTCACCCTCGGTCCCGTCTGAGTTAGCAGGTTGGCCCATTTTACCTTGGTAAACATTTTTATAAATAGTTAAAATATGGAACACGTGAATGCAGTATTATGTATAAAATGGATGCTTAATGATTATGCTGTTTCATTAATAGTCATTTGGTTTCATTAAGGTGTTTATGCTATCAGTAACTGAGCAGTACATATACTATTTAATTTATATTTGCATCTGTAGCAGCAGTGTTTCCTGGAGTGCTTAATCTCACGGTATTGTTCTCATTTCAAAATATCAGGTAATGCACAGATGATTAGAGGATGCACATCTGCATGTACAAGGCTGCAGGAAGTTTCATGGCTGGTCCGGGGGGGGGACTCACGGGCTTTGCTTCCCCAGGTCGCGGTCGGGCCGCCGCAGCAGTGGAGGTCGCCCAGAATGTGACGGAGAAAACTGCTCATGCTGCAAATCTCCCAAGGATGGACGAGCCGAGGCCAGGCCCCCCCGCATTCAGGCCACAGTTGGACGAGAGACCGCTGTTCCACAACAGCCGGAGACCACCCGGCGCTTCAGATCCGTACGTGCTGTCCAAAGATGGAGAGAGCGTGCCGTACACCATCAATCGCTATCTGCGGGACTATCAACGCGAGGGTGTCCGGTTCATTTACAACAGCTACGCCCGATCCCGAGGATGCATTCTGGGAGACGACATGGGCCTTGGGAAAACCATACAAGTACTTTCAAGCATGAACATGTTTTGTGTTTTTTTTTCGGAATGCACGGTCTGAAACAGCAGCTATCAGTGCACTAGACTGTAGAGGAGAATAGATATTCGTACATAATATTGTCATTCATTTCTTTTCAAACTGAGCAGCTGTTTTTATTGTTTTTTTTTTTTTGCAACATGTTTACAGGTCATCGCATTCCTGGCTGCAGTTCTGCGTAAAACAGGAACATGGGAGGATGCTGAAAACAATGTCCCACATTTTTTACTGTCTCAAAGATCAGCCAAACGGCGTAAACCTTCTAAGGTATTTAATTCATGACCAGCTGGAAACATTTCCTAGAACATTTACATTTTCAAGGACTGAATATCTCTTCAAATACTTATTGGAACAAACATTTCTCTGGAACACGCATCCACCTGAAGGCTGTGTAAATTGCCTGTCAATTTGATATGATTAATGATTAATTATCAAACATGCATTTTTGTTAAACGGTGAAGCGTGAGCCGATCTCCCGCGCCTGTCTACGCATAGGCACAAAGGTGTGTGTCCTCATAGTGTTCCATCCCTCAGGTCTTCCTGGTTGTAGCTCCGCTGTCTTTACTGTACAACTGGAAGGACGAACTGGACACCTGGGGATACTTCCGTAGCATCGTGGTGCATGGAACCAGGAGGGATGAAGAGTTTCTGCGCGTGCAGCGGGGGAGGTGTGAAGTTGCCCTGACCACCTATGAGACCGTGCGCCTCTGCGTGGACCAGTTCAGCAGGTACACTCGGGTTTAAGTAGCTAGTCAGCCAGCTACTTAACTTTAACCCTTAACCCCAGTCAAACATTAAGTATAGGTTATAGCAGTGGTCTTCAACCTTTCTGCAGTGTGACAGGGGGTCTAGGGTTGGTACATTTTGGCTGGCGGGGGGGGGGGGTTAGGTGACAATAACTAAAAAATATGCTGATAAGCTGTTACCTTTCTATTTAGAGATTAAAATGTGTTTACATTATAATGTGTATCATGTGTGATGTGTAAACACATTATAATGTGTTTGCAATTTTGTAAATGTTTATGGAGTAAACTGGGAAATAATTAATTTTCCACTTTCAGCATCAGTTGGTCGGCCATCATTGCAGACGAAGCCCATAAGATAAAAAACCCCAGCTCCCAGATAACACAGGCCATGAAGAGGCTGAAATGCAGGGTGCGAGTGGGGCTGACAGGCACCGTGCTCCAGAACAACCTGGAGGAGCTGTGGTGTGTCATGGACTGGTGAGAGTTACCTGAAATTTCACATATGTACCTGTGTAAATAATAACACTTATTTATACATATGTTTTCCTGGGTGAAAAAATTCTGTAAAAAAGCTACAAAATAATGAGACTGATTGGCTTGTTTTGTCTGACTGGCTGTTGCTGGATTTGGGCAACTTTGTAAGAGGACTCCTTGAATCTGCCTCCTCCCCCAGGGCCAACCCCGGTTCTCTAGGTAGCCTGGAGAGTTTCAGGAGCCAGTTTGCTGAACCCATCGAGCAGGGTCAGAGGCACAACGCAACCAAGCGGGCCCTGGCCACGGGCAGGGAGGCGGTGCAGGCTCTGGCCAGGAGACTCTCACACTGGTTTCTAAGGAGGACCAAGGCTCTCATCAGCAGCCAGCTGCCCAGGAAAGATGACAGGGCGAGTGCAAACCCCGCATTTACAACAGGCTGCCAACCGCATCTCGTGTCCCATGCGTTATTTTTGGGTCCTGCCAAATTAAGAGCGATTCGGAAGGCATACGGTGATGACAGTCCCCTCGAAGACCTGACTTGTTATAAAAGGGAACTCCAGATGGTTCTGCAGTTTTCTTGTTTGAAAAGTCCTTCATAGTAATTTATGTTCCTGTTGGAAAACATTTGTGTTTTTTTTTTGTTTTTTTTTTTTTATATGGCACACAACCACAAGCGTGTGCAAAACATATAATGTTTTATGTTTATATATAGAGATAGTAGCTCATGTTTAAAAAATTAAATCAAATGAAATCCTTTTTCTTAATTTTTTTTTTTTTTTTTTGGAAATATTTCTGGACATTTTCGTTTAAGTAGTATTTTTTGTAGCGAATCTTACCGGGTGAGAAGGTGTCACTATTTCTGGATGTACTCTACCTGTGTTGTGATAACTGTATACTTTTTACTGTTTAGTTACTCATTAAACTGTCACAATGCAATTAAATGGGCATTGCATATTAGTACAAACATAGGCAGATGTAACCAGTTATGTTGTGATGCATTTGATCCCTAACGGCAGCCTGTCTCACTGGCCCACAGGTTGTGTTCTGCTCCTTGACGCACTTCCAGCAGATTGTATATCGCACCGTCCTGGATTGTGAGGACGTCACGCTACTCCTGCGCAGTGACGAGAAATGCTGCAGCAGTAGACGGCCCAGAAGCAAGTGCTGCTTCAAGGTCTTGTAACGCTTCTGCTGTATCCAGGTTCCAGTGCCTTGTTAATCTGGTGCATAGCAGGTCGCTCTCACACGTGTTCCAAAATTGTAATAGCCCCAAATGCATTGATGTTTGATATTAAGTTTGACTGTGTTTCCAGACATAAATATAAGGAATGTGTAATAGCATGTTAACATATTTTAGGGAAACATCGCCTAAAAGGCCCCAGCCCATGGGTGCAGCTTGCCAGTCAATTGGCAAGAACAGCATTGTATATTTTCTGTGCTGGTACTTTGCACCTTTGCGTAAGCGGTTTCTTGGCACCCCATAGGTAGACAAAAAAATAGGTTATGTGTGCATCATATACATGCGTTAACCCTTAAGGTAAGCAAGATGCAGTTTTTTTGCCCCCCCCCCCAAGCACAAACCTCAAATTCTGCTTAAGCCCTAATGAAAGCGTTATGCTTTTTACTCTACTTGCAACAATATGCTTGCATGTTTCTGTTTTGTCAATAGATGGTGCTGTTCTGTCCATTTTTCTGGTATGACTTCAGGTGCGGGTGTGATTCTTTGTGTTCTCTTTCCATGGATAGAAGAACTCAAAAGGTGTGGCGGTAAAGAACCTGTACTTCAGCTACCTGGCCATCCTGAGGAAGGTGGCCAACCATGTAGCCTTGCTGCAGCCTCGAGAAGGCACCAGTAAAACACAGGTGTGTTGTAGGAGGAAAGCACTCGTGCATGCCCGTGTGTTTTATCTGCACTATTTATTATACATTGGCGGGTAATCAGAACCGGATGTTTCGGGAAGCAGAAATGAAGTGCAGATGTGAGAGCCTGCTGAGGATATGTGTAAGTCTCGTTAGTGTCCTGGTGGCTGGTGAGCTTGTTAGGTTTTGTGAGGGTTTGTTGTGTTATGCATCACAAGAAGGTAGCAACATGACATCTAGGAACCTAAGAGGAACTGAGCCTTAATGTTTAGGAACCGGAAAAGAACTGTGATGTGTACGAACCTGACAGGAACCCAAGAGGAACCTAGCGTTAGCATTTAGAAAGCTAACGGGAATCCAGCCTTGACATTTAGGAACCCGATCAGAAGCCAGCCTAGATGTTTAGGAACCCATTAGGAACCTAAGCTTCACATTTAGAAACCTAACTGGACTGCATGGGCTCCAGTAAATCACTTGGGTATCTCCTCATGGCCTGCACTTTTTGTCAGGCTGAGCCTTTTGAAATCTTGTCCGTTCAGTTACTCCTCCAGAAGTAAATTAACTTGAATTTTCTTTATTTTAGATGTTCCAAGACCTTGGTAATCACTGTCTAGACAAATGTGATATTACTGAGTCCCAGTTTTGTTCAAGTGTTCAGACTGGCTTATGGGCTGAAAATGTGGTTCTTTTGCATTGTGCTCAGGCCTGGTTTGTGCTGGGGTCCTGTCACTTTTACCGTCACGTCTGACAATAACACTGTCATTTTTGTCATGGAGGCTCATTTCTTATAAGATCTCATCTGGTTTCCTAAGATCATAAAATGTCTTCAAATCTGTTTTTTTAAAGTTGTGTTTTAAGGGTTCTTTTAAAGAGCGTTTGACGGATTTTGTGTAATGAGTAGTAGCATCTGTGCCCTAAGTTAATTTTATTACATAAATTTTCTTTAACTGTTTTTTTTCCCTCGCCCTTCAGGAGCAGTATGTGAATGAGATCTGTGAAAAGGTTTTCCAGAAATTTCCAGACTTTGTGCAGAGGTGCAAGCAAGCCGCCTTTGAGGCGATGTCTGACCCGATGTACAGTGGGAAGATGAAGGTACAGGAAGCTGTAAGAAGGAATCTTTTTTTTGCAGCACCAGATGCCATATTTGTGATGGCGATAATGCAATAATGGGCTTAAATGAGCTCCACACCATAACAAACCTGTTCACTACAGTGAACCGCCTTTTTTTATAAGACCAATTTCAAAGTCAAAATGTTTGCAAGCAACTTTGGAATTCCTTTAATCTCCCTCTCTTTAATTTGCTCTTATAAAAAGTTTTCTGTGGCATAATCAGCCAAAGCATTTTTCTGGCTGTTTGTCAACTTTTTTTTTTTTTGGGCCCAAATTCCGGGAGATTTTAAACAAAGGCCCGCGGGTCATGCTGCTGGTACAGGCCGCGGTTCTCCTTTGCCAGATGTGGACACAGGTCCCTTGAAATCAGCCGAATGGAGTTTTTTTTCCACCTTCCCAGGCAGCCGCAAGGAAGGAGTATGTTGCGGGTGCCGTGATTGACAGGTGGGGTTCCTCGGGAGCTCCCCAGAGGAAACACTCTGTCCCCGAAAGTCAGGGGCAGGGAAACTGCAAGCATGTTTGAATAAGAGCTGCTCCAAAGTCAACACCACAAACCACCCCCCATGAAAAAATCCTCCTCGTATTGCCGCTATTATCTGCCTCCTCGTCCCATGCCATGGTGCACATGTGGACCCTCATTGCACGGGGCCTCCCGAAAGCTGCGGTTTATGGTCTGTCAAAGGCGCCTCCATTTGCGCTCGTATCTCAGGATGGCCAGCGCGAGCCAGGAAAAACGTTTGCTCGTGTGCTGCCAGCACAGAGGCGTGCTGCATCGCCCGCTTGTTATTTCTAATCAAATTCCCTGCTTTGGCGTTCCTTTGCAGCCCTGATCTCTAACAGCAAAGTCGTGCTACTCTTCACGTATTTGAAATTTAAGCACATTCCATGAGTAAAAATCGATCCATGTTGTAGCGTACAGTTATTTTTCGATGGAGGAATATATTTATATGATGTACCCACCCTTCTTGATCGTGGTGACTTTTCTCTTTTTGTAGGCTTGCATTTTTTTTATGAGTTTATAATATACCTGGTCCACTTTACACTGTGAACCTTCAGTATGCTATAAGTAGCAGAATGTTTTATTTGATAGACTGAGCTCATTTTCTTGGTGGTTCCATGCTCACCTCATGCAGGTCCTGCAGAACCTGCTGAATCACTACGCCCAAAAGAAAGACAAAGTGCTGCTCTTCTCCCAGGCCACCAAGGCGAGTGTGCCGCACGTGCCATTGGGGCTGGCCTCCAGAAGGCTCCTCGAGAGACGTCAGGCTGCCATGGTCTATGCCTTGGCACGCCTAGTTTAGTCTGGAACACATGTGAAAAGCATTGTGGGACGGGGGGTTAAGTTGGGCAGGGCCAGATTCAGGCATATGTGGATTTTCTTTTGACTATACATCTTCCTCTGTGTCTTGTGTATTATTATTATCATTACTACTATTATTTATTTGTGTATTTGAAATCACACTTTGTGTTTTGGTTTGTCAGGGTTAGAAAGCATTCTGTTGTGCACAGGCTTGGATATAAACTCTGCAGTAAATGGGAGTCATTATAAGGAAGACTTGGGGTAGACTTGGGTGACCCGGGCAGCTAATGGTTGATGCCAGTTTCAACACACACTTTCCATCAGCTCCTGGATATCTTGGAGAGCTACTGCATGGCAGCTGGGCTGGAGTACCGTAGGCTGGATGGGGCCACCAGGTGTAAGGACCGAGTGAAGATTGTCAAGGAATTCAACAGTTCGCTGGATATAAACATCTGCCTGGTGTCTACCATGTGAGGCTTCTTCAGTAGCAGAAAGGCGTGTAGCCTACTAGAGGAAACCCATAATCAACCACTGATGCACTTAGGATACTATTTGGTCCTTGGTACTCTTCTGACATTTCTTTGATCTTCTTGTGACAGGGCTGGTGGGCTAGGGTTGAATTTTGTGGGTGCCAATGTTGTGGTACTATTTGACCCGACATGGAATCCTGCCAGTGACCTTCAGGCTATTGACAGGTTTGTGTCCTGCTAAAGGAATAACCCCACGTCCCCATGTACACACACATGCCATCATAGTTTCTTCATTCCAGTTGTCGAGTATGGCTGGATGGATTTGGATGGACAGACCTTAGGTTAAACGCACCATTGACTCAACACAGCTGAACACTACTGACACACTCAAGACACTGACAGTACAGATACTGAATGAAGACTTGTGTAAAATGTGATATCTATTATATTTGCCTTCTCTTTCTATGTATGTGTCCCATTGCAGAGCCTACCGCATTGGTCAGTACCGAGATGTGACTGTACTCAGACTGATTTCTCTAGGCACCATTGAAGAAGTGATTTATCTGAGGCAGGTTTACAAACAGGTACATGGTGTGAGCTGTAACTATGCATGCTTTGCATGAGTTCTTCCTCTAAGTCTTTGAGCGTCTACTGTCAGTTATATAAGCGTTTTCATAGAAGTACACTGACTCCAGGCAGCAAAGCAGTAATGTCAGAAATGCTTACTGGGCAAAGGCAAATTACATTGCACCTCCAATTTAATTATCAAGAATTAACGTTGTAAAGTTACTAATGTGAAGTTTACTGCTGGCCTGGTTAGGCAAGGTAACCCAAACCACAATTGCCTCTTTAACCTGGTGTCTGACCTTGTAACAAGATCTCTGCCGGCTCTTTAGCTAACAGTGTGTGTCCACAGAGCCATTACATAATGCTGGAAGCTACACAGTGCGAAATAATTAAGCTAAAGTGTAATTACACAGTGAAGTTTCCGACTTATAATAACAGCATTTGAGCCAGTCATTAGTGATACAGGGCGAGGATGTCAGATTCCGGCTCTTTCTGTGACCGTATAAACCTTGGCAGCCTGAGTTAGACTGCATTTGTTGGGCCGCATCTGTTTTTTAATTGCTTTGTGTGTAACCATAGTATAACCATAACAGTCTGCTTATCCTAAAATATACCAAGACCAACACGTTTTATAGATGGCACAACCTGGATTGTTTGTACGATTTATGAAACGCTGGATGCGACATGATGCCCAAATTAGTTCTCCTTCACTGCTTTTCCATAATCATACCATATAAAAAGTGTTTTAAAATGCTTCCTTTGGCCAGAGCTTTGCTCCCACTCATGGGAATATGACATAGGTGTGTGGTGGAGTTTTTCCTGTTTTCCGCATGATCGTTACACCCCCCCCCCCCCCCAAATGTTTTGTAATGAAGCAGCTGGAGTCGGCGGCGGTGGGGAAGCTGCACGCCAGGAGGTACTTCGAGGCCGTGCAGGGCCCGGACGGTCACACGGGGGAGCTCTTTGGGATCCAAAACCTCTTCCGGCTGCAGACCCAGGGCGCCTGCCTCACCAGGCAGATCCTCGAGGTGACGGGTGGGCGGCAGCAACATGTGGGGGGCTCTGAGAACAGGCATGTGCCCGGGGCTCTCTAGCCATTTGAAAGCAATATCCAGGGCCACACTGTCAGTGTGAGCAGCCCAGGACCCTGTCACATTGTAACTGTACTACTAATGGGACATAAAAACTCACTTGTCAGCAATGGTTTATGATTAAAATGAACAGTTTACCTGCTGAGAGTTTCCCATAGACTTGGGGCCTCATGTATAATGGCGTGCGTGGTATTCACACTAAAACATGGCGTACGGACAAAACCAGAAATCTGCGTACGCCAGAAAAAATCCAGATGCATAAAACTGTGCGTCCGTGAAGTTCTATGCGCTTTCCCTTCTTACATCCCAATCAGCGGGAAATGTTACGGACGTGCACGAGCCCACCGCCACGCCCCGACTCCTCCCATAATTCTACATATTTGAATATG
>JAODKM010000039.1:26280478-26292005 GCA_026780845.1 Petrocephalus sullivani
ATCTATAGATTACACCCATCTATACATACATCTATAGATTACACCCATCTATACATACATCTATAGATTACACCCATCTATGCATACATCTATAGATTACACCCATCTATGCATATATCTAATCAATTTTGAACTGTTGTGATTGTTGCTTCCAGCATTTCAGAATCCACCATGCTCCCAGGATTTTCACACACAACACTATTTAGAGTAACAGAATGTTGTAATGAACAAAACAGCTAATGCGTTAAGGAGCATAACAGCAGCATTCACAAGTACAATTCTGGAAGCAAAAGATGGAGCCGCCATTACCATTCAGGTATATCACTGAGTGGGTACCTCATATGGACGACCTGTACTGCGAGACAAACCTTACCTCTAAGGCATATGCTTTCCCAACGCCGTCTGACGCCCCAGTGATAACTGCACCTCAAAAGAAACAGCAAATGCAGACTCAGTGCAAAAACACAGTAATCGGTGATCACAAGGCAAAAACAATAGATTTATCCAAAAGAACTTAACCTCATATATTTAACAGCCAATACACAAAAAAGCAAAGGCTGGATTCTCTATGCATTGCTGGGCATGACTAATATACAATATACTTACACTGAAACAGAGTGACATATAGTATTCAGTGAGATTTATATACACGTGCCCTGTGGTCATTCTGAACTGGAGGTTGGGCCCAGGGGTGGTACTCTGAGCTAGCACCTACAGATGAGCCCTTCGGAACGCAGAGTGAAGTTTGTGGACTGGCATTTGATCTGGGTCTGTGTTTTTCAGGGTTTTCTCCAGGGGGCAATCAGACTAAGGCCCTTTGTTGAGTGGCCTCTACCATGCAATCACTTGAGTGATGAGATGTGATGTTCCTGCACACACTGTCTGTGCCATGCCTCTGATAAAGGCATGACAAGGACGGCAACAAACTAAACAGGCCGTGGCATGGCGCCCACCTCCGGGATCCATCCCATCTCCCTGGCTGGTTCATTCACTGGCAAGGCCTGGAACTCGCAGTCTCTTCATGGGGCAATAAGTGCTTCATCTACTCTATTTAAACTGTAGTTACATTCATCTGATGCCACTTGGGTGGCCTGCAAGTCTGAACTTTAAAACACTTAATGCAGGTACATATTACACAGACGTTATTTGCATCCTACATTATTTTACCTTACCTTACTTTAACTTGGCACAACAGTATGTGACCTGTATACCCATTGCTTCTGGTTTTAATGTCACTTTGCTAAGCAATGTAGTGTTTCATGTCTCAGGTATGGAACCATGTTTGTAAACACACTCCTTCTTCTTCAAGAGCAGTTACAGATGAAGGGCGCATTGACTGAGAGCTACACTGAAGCAGGAGAACAAGGCCAAGCTTTGTAACTGCCTGTAGTGCTGATTCCATTGCAACTGCTTAATGAATGTAACATATTCAAATTCAGGCATGGATACAATATAAAGGCTGAGCTCCCCAAGTATACCATGGACCTTGATGCTTGAGTTTCTTGAAAGAAAGTGTGTGTGGTTATAACACAGACGTCACACAAAAGTCTTTATGTGGTTATTTCTTGAATTAGCTTCAGTCTGGTTCCCTTCCATCCTGTGAACTCCAGGCTGAGTTTGAGCAGTGAAGGCTAATCTTTTTCCAAAAGTGCATGGAACAGAATTCCATGTGCCACACAGCAATATAAAAAGCCAATTCCTTGCCTAACATTTACTCAAACATTTTTTACTCAGATTCTGTGAAAGTACATGGATCTCAGTTGTACCTTTTTTAATGTGTTATGCTGATGATATAACATTCAGATTATAGAACATAATTTAACACTTTTTTCCCATAAAAATTAAGCATGTTAGAGGCTTATGTCCCTCAGTGATCTGTAATGTTCTGCTCAATTTGCACTTTTCACACTAAATTACTTTTCTTCATCAACACTTTTTAATTTGATTGATATTAAAGTTTTGGCTGCGGGTAAGTTGTAATACGTAGTTACATGTACTGTTTATATTTGACGGACCCCTTACTCTCACACCGCTCATGTCTGCTTTTCTTACCAAACAAAACAGAAATCGCAGACTTTGGCTTAGGTGTCTTCGCGACATGCCAGCAGCCCAAAGAGCAATTTTTACAGTCTACTAACATTTTAGTATAAGGAAAATATTGTTGCTTTAACATACGGTTAACATCTGTTTCTGTGAATAGAAAATGTTATTTTTTCCCCCCAGAATAACACGTAAGATTTGTTACCACCGGGAAGGTGTGCATAGTCAGGTGGCACGGGCATGTGTGGTGGAAGGGATTTCATTTAAGGATGGGAGCGGAGACGGTCCAAATGAGGATGGGGGAGGGCCTTATCCAGGGCAGGCTAGCGGTACATTGGGAGGCTGTCCCGGGAGGGAAGCCAGGAAGCTGGAGCACCCCGCACTGGACGCCAAAAGACATGCCTTTCGCACAAAACTTTTTAAATGATAAAATATAAAAGAGTTATTTCATATTTTTATATAACTGACTGTGAACTGTTTTACTACATGATGTTTATATACACAAATATTAATATTTCATTTGAAATGTGTACTGTTGTATGGATGTGTTGTTATATGTTACTTTCTATGTTTCTTTCATGTCTTTGTCTTTCATACTCCCAGCTTCACATTATTCTCTCCTAACGATGCTGTAATGTATCACAACACACCCATATAAAGTGCCTTTAGGGTGATTCTTTTGCGAATGGTGCTATATAAAAAAGAATTGGATTTGAAATTAATTGAGCACTATAGCCAGTAGACATTACAGCAACTATAAACACAGATAAACACTTGCAGGATGGACTGAAGAGGGAAGAGAAGGCAAAGATACACTAAGGACATGTGCTTTCTATTCTTCTCTAGCAAGAAGGGGTGAGCAGCAGAGATGTGAATTAACATGGTGTAGTCCCAGTATCATAGTGTAGTCCCAGTAACATGGTGTAGTCCAAGTAACATGGTGTAGTCCCAGTATCATAGTGTAGTCCCAGTAACATGGTGTAGTCCCAGTAACATAGTATAGTCCCAGTAACACAGTGTAGTCCCAGTAACATAGTGTAGTCCAAATAAAATGCTATAGTCTCAGTAACATGGTGTAGTCCCAGTATCATAGTGTAGTCCCAGTAACACAGTGTAGTCCCAGTAACATAGTGTAGTCCAAATAAAATGCTATAGTCTCAGTAACATGGTGTAGTCCCAGTATCATAGTGTAGTCCCAGTAACATAGTGTAGTTCCAGTAACATGGTGTAGTCCAAGTAACATAGTGTAGTCCCAGTATCATAGTGTAGTCCCAGTAACATAGTGTAGTCCCAGTAACACAGTATAGTCCCAGTAACACGGTGTAGTCCCAGTAACACGGTGTAGTCTCAGTAACATGGTGTAGTCCCAGTAAAAGCCTTTGCCTCTAGTTTCCTGCACATCTATTAGGAGACACTTAAGCAAGGCTCACAAGCAGTCAAAGAGCAGAGTGAAACCGTGATTTTGTGCAGAAAGTCATGAAAGCAGGAAATGGTTTTTCTTATTCAGGAACAGCATCATTTCTGGCTTTTCAAGTTGAAGAAAAAAAAACATCCCACACTTTGCAGTCTGCTGCTGCATATGATTTTACATCAAGAGCCGGTACGATAAAATCTTCCAAGATTTAGATATAATATGGGCTGCCGTGTTCTAATAATCTTCCTCAATAACCGCACATGCACTCACACATTTCCTCAATTTCAGTGTATCTCATAGCAATATCGAAATAAACCACGTTTTCTATGTGAGCTGTCGAGCTTAAAACTTCACTTTCAAAGAATAATAAAATGCAGCCTTTTCCTTTTTGTCTAAGCAAATAGCAAAACAGAAACAGACCTCTGCTTTCTCAATTAGTAAAAACTGGCTAAATACAGACATTTTTTATGAAACATACTCATACAAGTAAACACTCTATGCTATATTGCATACAGAATATATGCAGAATACACAGGGTTTAGTCATGTACAGCTGTTCATCTAGCAGGTTTAGGGCTTCAGGGTTGTTATGTCTGAGATCTGAAAACACCGACACCAAACAGAACAACTAACAGAGCATGCAGATGTTCAGATCATTAATTATATACCTCTGTGGACTCCAGTATTTATTATGTGTTTTTTGGAAGTGTGTTGTCAAAAAAATCTTTCCGTAGTTTGGATTTTTACTGATTAGCAAAATATAACAGATTGCAAGATCTACTGCATGTTTGATATAAGGGAAACATGAAGCATACAATTCCTGGCTTTGTTCAAGTTTGCCCTTGAAAAATTAACTATTTTGATAGAGATGGACAGTCTCTGCGGATATTCCTGTCAGCTGTGAATTCTTGGCAGGATTTGTTTGTAATTATTATGAGCTGATTATCACATTCTGTCATGACCTCAGTTCATTATTTACTTGCAACCAGCCTGATCATTCCTCCCATATCCAGATGAGCTCAGCGGAAAAATCACCCACAACTGCACTGACTCTATTAAACCTCCTGGTTAATGCCTCATCCATCAGTCTTGAGGTCTCATTCGACCTACTCAGTCCTAGTGTTCTAGTCCAGTGTTTCACAGTCTGGTCCTTGGGGACCCACACGTTTTTGGAGGGACCAAAAATTTGGTCTGTCTGACAGGGAGCTTGGAAGGAGCAAAAACATGGGTCCCAGTGGACCAGACTGGAAAACACTGCTCTAATCTGTTGGATTGACTTCCTGATTCTATGTCTCATTGGTTGGTTCTCCAGTTTGGTTTGGTTTGGTTTTTGGTCCTAAATGAGTCCTACTTAGCCACCCTAACTGGATCACCCCTAAGAGCTTGGATTCATGCTAGCTGGAGAGGAAAACTCAGACAGGCAGAATTCCTGATGACATGAGTGAGTGCAGTTTCAGGACTGGCATTTGATGTCAGTTAATAACTCTGATTTCCATTAATTAACTCAGTTTCATGACGGTAGCCATGCTGATAAATAATTCCTGTTTTCAGGCCACGGGTGCCAAAGACGCCTGATTGGATCTGGGGAATTTGTAGGCCAAGTCAACACCTTGCACTGTTTTTAATGGTCCTCAAACCATTCCTGAACAATTTCTGCAGTGCGGCACAGCACATTATCCTGCTGAAATAGGCCACTGCCATCGGGGAACACTGTTGTCATGAAGGGCGGTACTTTGACTGCAACAATGTATATGTGGGTGGTGCGTGTCAAAGTGATATCTACATGAATTCCAGGAGCCAAGGTTTCCCAGCAGAACACTGCCCTGAGCATCACACTGCTTTTTTCCCATAGTGCATCTTGGCGACATCTTTTCCCCTGGTAAATGACACACATGCACCCGACCAGCCACAAAAGATGTGACTTGTCAGACCAGGCTACCTCCTTCCGTAATTCTGTGGGCAGTTCTGATGCCCACATGCCCAGGTGTTTTCAGCGATGGACAGGGCGGGACAGTGCATTGTGTGCTCTGACACCTTTATATCATAGCCAGCATTTTGTGCTTCAGTAGCTCTCCCATGGACCAGATGAGCTAGCCTTCATCCCCCATATGTATCAATCAACCCTGGGCCTTCATGACCCTGTGCCCAGGTGGCCTTCCTTGGATCTTATTTGTAGGTACTGACCACTGTAACCTGGGAACACCCAAAAAGCCCTGCCATTTAGGAGATACTCGCACCCAGTCATCTAGCCTTAAAAATTTGGCTCTTGTCAGAGTTGCTCAGATCCTTATTCTTGCCTATTTTTCCTGCTTCCACCACAACAACTTCAAGAACTGACCGTTCAGTCGCCTAATATATAATAGCACCTTCGAGACCGTTCATTGTAATAATATAATCAATGTTATTCACTTCACCTGTCAGTGATTTTAATGTTATGGCTGATCGCTGTAAATATCTCTGCTTGAGTTTTCTAGTCTATTTGAAACAAACTGGAATGTTATAACTACTGAAAGCAAAGGCCGTTGTGTTAGCACGGAGATATATGTCATGGTATGCCTATACCAGGCCATGAACACACAGCCAGGCCTGCACCTACACCGCGTCCTCACCCTAAAGCTCCCATACATGTGAAAGCATCCTCTGGAGAACAGAGCGCCCAAGGATCCAATGTCAGAGGCCCCAAGGTCTCTGTAAACTTGATCTCCAGAGAGGTATAAAATGTTTGTATTTGGAGTTGTGTCTAGAGATACCCAGAGCTCAGTACAGGCGCCAAGAGACGGTTGTGCTGCAAGGCTAATGCGGTACTTTTCAGAAACTTGATTATACCATCAATGTAAACAAATGGGTAAAAAAATGCATGAGAGCTATATTTCACATAGATGGCAAAGAGAACAAAAAACAAATTGACTGACTTTATAACGTCCTAGAAGAGCATTGATTTTGATCTTGCTGTTTTGATCATGTCCTGCATCCAGTCCAGTGATATTCACCGAAGCTGTACCCAGGACTAAGATTCCCTTGTTGTGCTGCTGTGCCCTGACAAAGTATATTTGGTTTCTGACTACATACAGTCCTTTTTTGCCTGTGATGCATTTTACAGACAAAATGCAGAGAAACAGAGGTATACGGTGGGACAAAGATTGTGAAAGCTTCATCTGAATTCATTTAGTAAGTAAGTAAGTAAAATTTATTTATAGAGTGCTTTTCCCAGACAGAAGTCACAAGGCGCTGAACAACATTAAGTATGCTAAAAAAGTGCAAACAACCAAACCCAGACCGACAGCAGAGGATAGAGAAAGGCGTAAATAAGTAACAAAACAAAAAAAACTAAAATGGTCATAGGCAAAACACAGAAAGCAGATAGGAATATAGCAGACCTGACAAAAAAAAGTAAGTAAATAAATAAAATAATAATAATAAGAAGAATAAAATAAATATTGATATTTGTGTATGTGTACAAATAAATACACATACACACATATATAGATGTATACATACACATATGCGACACACTACAAGAATACATAGACATCCAAAAGCATAAGTTAAACAATAACCTATAGTAAAGCTACCCAAATGCTTGCTTAAACAAATGTGTTTTTAGTTGTTTCTTAAATGTTTCAATTGATAGAGTAGATCTAAGTGACACTGGGAGACTGTTCCATAACCTTGGGGCCACAGACTGAAAAGCACAATCCCCGCGAGTCTTTAATCTGGTCCTAGAAACTGAAAGGAGGTGTGATCGAGTAGATCGCAGAGTACGGCCACAGAAATAGTGTTGCAGGAGGTCAGTGATATATTGGGGAGCTTGACCGTGAAAGGCTCTGTAAGTGAGTACCAAGATTCTGAATTGGATCCTGAATTCAACAGAGAGCCAGTGAAGAGAGGATAAGATTGGGGTGATGTGAGACCATTTGTGAGAGCGTGTTAAAAGCCTAGCAGCTGCATTCTAGATGATCTGCAGGCGAGACAAACCTGCTTTACTAAGACAGGTAAAAAGGGAGTTGCAGTAATCTAGGCATGCAGAGATGAATGCACGGAAGAGTATTTACATCTCAGCCATAGAAACGACAGCTCGCAGCTTAGACAGGTTTCTCAACTCAAACTTTTGTTCAAAGTGACGTTCAAGCAAGGCAGGTACATTAAAATGAAGCACAAACGCATGAACACCAGGAAACTATTCACACGTAGAGTCAAGGGCAGAAACTGAACCCACAACCCTGAAAGAGAGCGTCCTACCAACCAAGCCACCACATTTTCATGTATTAATAAATAATATTAAGGCTATACTGCATAGAATAGAAAGAACAGAGTATAGCACTTGGGTCCAGTATTAAGAAGCATTGCATATGACAGGGAAATAAAATAAAATAAAATAATATCTCATATTTAGTCATTCAATAAGGAAAACCTCCTTTTATGGCATGAAGCCTTCTTTTTCTCTCTCTGATGCCATGATCTACAGACGACTCACCTGCCCACTGACCCATAGAGCTGAAGAAGGACTTTGGTAGGGGGTACCAGGTCTTTGGGAAAACCATCTTCACCAAGCGAAGAAGCTTATACCCATAAAAGAAGACGACAGATAGCCCGATAGACACAAACAACAGCTCCATAAACTCCATGGCAGTCCACTTGTGTCTCTCTCAGGAGACACTTGGAACAAGCACAGACTGGCACGGTGAAGGAGAGGCAGCTCCCTGCAGTCCAATTACTCCGGGCTGGCACCTCCCCGCTGCAAGAAAAATAAATGAATGCGATGAATGAATGAATATATAGCTATATATATTCACAGATGAAGAATTCTAACCACTTATGTTAGTCGCTCAGGCTAAGGGCGTCTGCCAAATGCTGTAAATGTAAATGTGTACATATGTATGAACAACGCATGTCGAATGTTTAAAGTTTAAAACGTACATCATTAAACACAGGATTACTTAAAAGATAATAATAACGAGCGAAAAAAAATCTTATTTCTTTTTATTTCTGGTTAAAAGGGGGGATGCACGACAATCTACACGCACGCGGCAATCTCCTGAATTCTCGGTTACTGTTCAGATCGTTATGATATTATACACACACACACACACATATATATATATATATATATATATATATTCACGTTAACATTGGGGTAAGGGCTACATCGGTCTGAGAGGGTGCCGCGTTACGACCCGCACCTATGTGCGTCACAGGGGTCGGTGGAAAACAACTCGGGCTTTATTCAGGAATAGAAACATTAACAACGTCAGTTTGCAAAGAAGACTCTGCGCGTTTCTATTTGCTTCGTATAATATGCTATGTATAATATAAATATATACAATATGCTATGTATAATAATGTGTATGACTTATAGGAATGACATGAAACCTCTGTAAGATATATGCCCATAATTTAATATAACATGATATAGTATAATAGTGATTCGAGTGTGTGGCTTGTAGAATTGTCTTTACTTTTAATCTTCCCAGGTAAGTTCAACAAATTCCACCACTACCTACTTAGCTTCAGCCCTTATACACGGACCCAAACACATCCATCCTTCTACCATTAAAGGACACGGAACCGGCTCGCATCTGCGGAACCCGGAGCGGGACTCCAGACCAAACCATTCCAAGAAAGGGCAGGGGTGCTTGGATCAAAACGGTCAGTAAGAAAACCTCGGACTTTGTAATGGGCTTCATTACTCATTATGAAGTGACAGACAGCGGCGTGCTTTTTTTGGAACCGGAATAACAGGCACCTCTTACGTAACCCCCCAAAACTCTCACGCGACCACCGGAAGCGCTACAACGCTACATCGTCCCTCCTTTTAATAACCAAATCCATACAATTATCGAGAAGACAAAGAACCTTCAAAACATACTCTTTGGAAGCAATTCAGACAGTTAGTATACAGCAAATTCAGTTCACTCTCTGCTAACATTTTCTGTTGTTTTTTTTTTTCTTTAACAAAAGAATCTCTCCTGGAGGAACATTGGCCTAAAATTTCTTGTATAACTGCCATGTAACCTAGAAGTACACAAAACAACTTTACATTCCACATGGAACAAAACCAATCTTTATCCCGTCTCCTTCTTATATCCTTGTCTCTGAAATGGGGAACCATTACCTCATGTCATAACAAAGTCACTCTGCCAAATTGGTTTAGATCTGATTCTGGGTGCCCTGGCCAACACACTTTGACATTTGGCAGGCGTTCGATTTGGACTGGTGTCCGTGAGGTTAGTAGCCAGGGAAACAGGGGTGCAGGCCTGGGCCTGGGGAGAGATTGCCCCCTCTGTTACTGTGGAATGGACAGATGGGTCCATTTCAGACACTGGGGCTGACTCAGCCTGGATGCCCTGGGGACTAGGCTCACCCGGTACGTCACCATCAAACTTCTTTACATAAGCGGAATTCCTCATCTTCGGTGTACTGCTGGGTCGTTGGATAATGACCACATTTCCATGCTGTAGGGCTGAGTCTCAAAACTTGGGTCCAATTGTTAGACTTATGTAGATTTAAACATAACACCATGTCTCCTACTTTTATTCCCTGATCTTTTGCTCCCCGCCTCTGATTAGCAGTTATGCTGCATTTCAGTTTGTGCAGAGCATCTTTGTCACAAACTTCTCTGAACTCCATTGGTGTTTCAACAAAGTTGGGTATCTTGTCGTGAAGTTCACGATTCATGAGCAATCTTGCAAGTGATGCTCCAGTCACCGTGTGGGGAGTAGTGTGGTAGTGGAACAAAAAATTCCTCAGTTCAGCTTTCCAGTCTCTCTTTTCCACTTCAGCAATTTTTACTACTTTTAGAACTGTTCTGTTGAACCTTTCAACTTGTCCATTTGACTGCGGCCAGTATGGCATTCCTTTGAGCTGGTGAATACCATGCGAGATGAGATAGTCGTGAAACTCTCTGGATGCAAATAGTTGTCCATTAACACTCCTTAGATATTTTGGATATCCATGAATTTTGAACATAATTTCCAAAGCATCAATCACATTCTTCGCATTTGTCACTCTCATGAGAGCAACTTCTGGCTATCGGGAGAACTAGTCGATGACAACAAGAAGATAGTTCTCTGCTGAGATGCTTAGTAGATCAACAGCAAGGTAAGTCCAGGGATGGTCGGGCATTGGTGTACTCTCTACCTCTTCTGGTGGAGCATTTTTCCCTACTACCTGGCATGGGTGACACTTTATTACTCTTTTCTCTGCCATTTTGTCCATCAACTCCACCACACCTTGGACCGTAGGCGGTTTTTGGTCCTAAGTATCCCTTGATGTCCCTCATGTCCCAGCTCAACTAAGTGTGATTGAAGTGGTTCTGGGACTACGATCCTAGTGCCCTGCATAACCATCTGTCCAGCTGTCCAGAGTTCATCATTGACTGCTTGGAATACAGTGCCTCTGAAACAGGTCCAATCATCTGTAAGTATGGCTTCTCTTTTTCTTTTTCCTGATTCTGATCATTCTGATCAGGCACTTCTTCTTATTGATGGTCAGTCCTAATTTTGCATCATGCTCCGCTTCCTGATTACTATGTCTTCCGACATATTATATGCCCCTGGGCAGTCCTTCATGACTTGGCTGATTATAATGTAATGTAATGTAATGTAATGTAATATAATATAATAAAAAAAACATAGGTGGATAGTTCAGGTCAAAACAGTAAAAATTCAGACCAAACTTTTGTTTCAATCAACCAATTGAGTACTCTGTGACTATTTATACTCAGCTGGTTGGGTGAAAAAAAATCTCGGTCTGGATTTTTGGACCTGAACCACCCATCTCTGGTAATATAATATAATATAATATAGAAAACAATACTTTGCAAAAAAAATAAAAACTTTTTGAAACAAGATAAGAGCAATGAACCACATTACATAGTTTAAAGTTTTCACCCCAAGCACCACTAAACTCCCTTAAAATGGTTTAGTCTAAAGTCCCACTACAGCTACACACAGTCCCGCGGAGTTTAGAGCTGTGAGCAGATGGAGGTGGCGCGGATTTAAGAACATAAGAACTATACAAATGAGAGGAGGCCATTCGGCCCATCAAGCTTGCTTGGGGAGAACTTAACTAATAG
>JAODKM010000039.1:26326709-26338247 GCA_026780845.1 Petrocephalus sullivani
AAGGTGTGCCCCAGCCCCCTGCCATGTGACGGACCCGCATCCCGCCCAGGGTGCGCCCCAGCCCCCTGCCATGTGACGGCCCCGCATCTCGCCCAGGGTGCGCCCCAGCCCCCTGCCCTGTGACGGACCTGCATCCCGCCCAAGGTGTGCCCCAGCCCCCTGCCATGTGACGGACCCGCATCCCGCCCAGGGTGCGCCCCAGCCCCCTGCCATGTGACAGACCCGCATCTCGCCCAGGGTGTGCCCCAGCCTCCTGCCCTGTGACACATATTTTATGCATACATAAAAGGCAGTATTATTTGTTTTGTTATTATTTGTAGTGTTGTGTTTAAACGTACCGTACCGTGGGATACCTGTACCGTCGCACCCCTAGTCTTTGCCTTCCAGTAGATAAGCGTGTGTCGAACACCAGGCCGCTTAACCCTCGCATGCAATACAGATGACCCAGCAGGCAGCAGGGCTAACTGCACATCTGAGCGACGGGCTGCAGCTGCATAATGTGCGCCGCTGCTGCAGTGCTGGACTCAGGTGCCTGCGGTTTAACCTGTAGTCGCATGTCAATTAAGCAGATGGAAAAATCGATGCACACATAAGCGGTACATAAGCTGTCAAAGTCACTGAGAGTCTGCCCTGTGAGTAAGTAATGATTATTTTATAAGCAGTGCAGAAACAGTTTAGGGGGAAATGAACAGCTTTAAAATAATGCTCAGGCAGTATTTTTATTAAGTCTACCTCAGCAATTAAATGTTAACAAGATACCTTGTCATATTTAGGGTATGCTGGCCTATATTTAATTAAACCCTAGTCTTCTACAGGCTTAAAATATAATTGTATGTTTTATTCATACACACACCCTCTCACTTCTTAATGTTCTGCAGCAGAAAGGATGCTTTATGAGTGGCTATCGATATATACATTAATAGTAATATAGATAAGAATATAGTATGTAAAATGTAGATAAAATGTATCCATCCGTCTGTCTCCCAGCTGCATATCCAGGAGGGCCTGAAGTCCCCCTAGATGGGAGCGTTTGATTCTGACCTACACTGTAGCTGTGTTAAAACATCCCAGGGGGCGGGGCCTGGAGTCCCCCTATATGGGAGCGTTTGATTCTGACCTACACTGTAGCTGTATGTCCACATCCCAGGGGGCGGGCCCTGGAGTCCCCTTAGATGGGAGCGTTTGATTCTGACTTACACTGTAGCTGTGTGTACACATCCCAGGGGGCTGTGTTACTCAGCAGTCTGCCGCCTTTGGAGTGAAGCCTGCACTTTTTGCTCATCATTCATTAGCTAGTTACAATATTGTAATCTCCTGGCTGTTGACCTGATATATTACAGTGGTCAGATGTTGTAAAGCAGTCATACTTCTCTGATGTAGACACGGCCATTAAACAAAGTTACATCCGCCCATGCTTTGTTATCGGACGCATTTCCTTTGGCCTTGATTTGTTACCTCCCGCATGGATATGTCAGAACATAAACATAAATTTAGTCCGCAGAGTACTTTTTTATGCTTGTTGGTATGCTGTGTTCAGGCTACGGAGAAAATGTTTGTTGGAGCAGGTTCACAGGGAAGACTGGCCTGGTCTGTGATTGCTCTTCAGATCAAAGATCAGTCGTCCTCGCCTTGTCTCTCACGGACCAGACTGCTGGCCTGTTTTCTGGCCGCGAGCCGCGGCAGATTTCGCCCAGCTGCATGCCAGATGGAGAGCTCATACTTGTTCATCATCTCCCTGAGATCCTGCAGAGCTTCTTAATAGAGGGATCTGGCCACTTTACCTGTTGGCACGGAAACCGAGGCGGCTGATGGGCTAGATAGGGGGACGTCGAGCCGAGACCTGGAGCGGCAGCTGATTTTGGCCAGTTTGGTGAGCCAGTTGCTAAAGGATGTGTGCACGATTATTAGGCTAATTTCCACGACTCGGCACACAGGTAATTGGTGGTCCAGCTGCTCATTTACAGTAACCTATGTTTTACGTGACGCGCCGAGACATTTCATCAGCATGCGATTGAAGTAAATGGTGTATTTATAGACCAGGGCTCACAGAGGGTAAAACTACCCCCGGCTGGGCGATGAACTCATTTGGTTCCAACCTGTGCTCCTCCAAAATCTTCACTAGGTGACTTCAGCCTGCGTGATGTTTTCCTCCTGTACTGAACTGCAGCAATCCAGGAATATGTAGACAGATGTGAGCAACGGGAATACTTGTTGTGCTTAATATCTGTGTTAGACCTGATTATTCAGGTCAGGGAAGACCTGTTCCCCCCAAAGTAGAGATAGCAGTATGTCCATCCACCCACCCATCCATCCACCCATTCTTCCATCCATCCATTCTTCCATCCATCCATCCACCCACCCACCCATTCTTCCATCCATCCATCCAGCTGCTGACCTGCTCAGGGTTGTGGCACTGCCTTATATGCTGGGCTCATTCCTTGATAGTGTCTTTTCATAGCAAAATAAATATGTAAAATAAAGATGTCAATAAAAACCCAGTTGTGGCTGAAATGCGCCATGGACTGCAGGGTGAGGCTGGGCAGCGGAACTAGTTTAGGAAGCACTTATTGTACCTCTGAGTGGATTTAATTAACCCTGATCGAAGTAGCTAAGCACTCATCAGATCTGGGTAAGTGGCCCGCCTGCTCCTGAGACCCCTTCCGGGTAGCCACACCACGTTTTGGGCTCCGGTTCCGCTTCGGCGTGCCTTCGGGGTGGCCGGATGGGGCGCCTGAAGGTGATTGGCTGAAGTCATCCTCATTGAGCAGATTGGTCAGCAGATGCCTGGACTGCATTGTCTTCCACACTCTGATCTTATCCTTGGGCATCAAACTGCTGTCATGGACGCTTCAAGATTTTAAATTTAAAATACGGCCAATGAAGGCCGGCTTCTCCTACGGTATAAGTGACCTACGCCTTCGGACGTGATCGGGAGCCTTTGGTCAGCGTTAACATTACAGGTTTGGTATGCTGTACATAGTCACGGGTGCGCGGGGGACTGATGCTAATTCTGGTGCTTAGAATATTAACAAGCCCCCAGTTTAGTCTCTGCGGGATTCAGCATGTTGCTGTTTAGCTTCGGAGCTCCATCTGCTAAATTGACTCAGTCATTTTGCTGCATATGATGTGTTTGAAGCCCATCTGATATTCTCTTGATTGTTGGTTGCCTTCAGTCCTTCCTTCGAATAAATTGAGGCCTTGATGTGTGAAAGGGATCAAACATGAGGCTTCCATCTCAGACTGCATGCCCTGATCGAAGGCAGCCTCTTCCGCTACCTGCCAGGAGGCGAATGCTCCGCTTCAGCCGTTTCGACGTTAACGCGCGTTAGTGTGGTGCTAGCAGACTCACAAACGCGCGCGTTAGTGTGGTGCTAGCAGACTCACAAACGCGCGCGTTAGTGTGGTGCTAGCAGACTCACAAATGCGCGTGTTAGTGTGGTGATACCAGACTCATAATGAGTGCGCCTGTCTGATGCCGCCCGTTTTCTCTCTTCCCCCCCCCCAGGGCTTCCTAAATGCAGTGTTTGAGAGACTGAAGCAGTTCCTAGAGTGTTGTAAGTATGCCTATTTGTCCTCCTCCCCCTTAAAGCATATTCTCTCGGCCCAGTCCGGATCCAGCACGTGGCTTCCGCAAAGCACGGCTTCTCCCTCGCCTCGTTTTCCCCGCTGGGATCTATATCGCCTCATGCTGGAGGGATTAGCTCCGTCTCGTCGCTCAGCAGAGGGGAATATTGCTATCATGGGCCGATATCACAGACAATACGTTTTCATTACCCAAATGGTAGCACCGCTGTTTATAGAGTCCGTCAGCTGTGTTTTGGGAACGGAGTGATAATGGGGGCTTATGGGCTGACGGTGTGGAAATGTCACGCCCCGACTGATATAGCTGCTCCACTGGGCAATCTGCCTGGCTGTTGTTTATTTAGCTCTTATTTATGACCAGTTTTTGCTTTACTGACTCCACAATGCTCTTTATTAAAGCCCTATTTAATGGCTGTAAGTATGCAATTTAGAAAACAATGTGTGTTTGCATGTGTGTATATAAGAACATGTATCTGGTGATCATTAGATGATGCAAACAGCGTTCAGTGAGATGTGTAGGAAACCCAGGTATTTGTTAATGTCTCGTATAAAAGCATTTATAGTGAACTGAGGAATGATGTTTATTGTTTCTGGTCACATTTCTTTACAGCAAAAATGATGCTATATTTGATTAAGTAACCGCTGGTAAACCTTAGATGTTACCAGACCTATCTTTCCAATTTCCCGTCATGGTTTCCCTCGGTGTTGTGGCTGCTGATGCAATATCCTAGTTTTTGTATTTGTGTTTTTTTCTCAGCTGATGTATTGTGGATTGGAAAGGGTTCAGTTAAATTGTGGTTCCCTTTCTGGGGCCTGGAGAGCATGTCGGGTAAAGGCTGGGTGTCCTGAGATCTGGCCTTAATAGGTCCATCCTGCATGCTGTTTAGTTGGCACTTCTAGGCTGAGTAGAACGCTTTCCCACCAGGGCTGCAGAAATGAAGATGGCATGTCCACTTTTGTGTGACCAAAGCCTGGGTCAGAGTTTACGAATATATTTAATGAGCATCCTTATGGGTCACTGGTAGGATTAGGGGTGGGCTGCTTCAGGAAATCACTGAACCGCTCCCGGTGATGCGGGATATGAAACTGCCATCCTCATTGGACAGATGTGTAGTGCTGTCTGTCCACCAGGTGTAAACGCCAGCTTTAAATATATTATGACTATATTATCCCCGAGTCTCGTTGAAGTGTCCTTACTCCGGTGAATAAGTTTCTTTGGCGAATGCTAAGCTTTGTAAATTAGGTGCTAGAGTATCTCCGGCAGACTGGTGCGCTCTCTTCACTTCACTTTTAAGTGTTGTACTTGAAAGTGAGGTCCGTAGAGCTCTGTGAAATTGTACCGTTTTTGACACTGGTGTGCCGGCTCCTGCTTTCCCCTCAGGCAGACGAGTTGGGCCGCACAGCGCGTGCAGAGAGAAGCTGGAGAAGACCATCATACTCTACACCAAAGTGGTAAGGCCCTGCGCCACGCTCGCCTGCCCTGAAGGACCGGAGGCGCCCCCATCAGGCCCACCTTGCACCTGTAATGGCCACCTCTCCCCTTTCACACCCCGGCTGTGCGCTTTGTCCGTCAGAGCTGCCTGAGGTTCTGCTCCGCTTGTGATGGAGAGCAGTGGCAGGGAGTGAGGAAGGCAGTGGGATCTCTATCTGGGGCGCCTTGGGGGATATGCTGTTAGATAGTAACCCTTGGCCTGAAATGAAGAGAGAAGAAAATGCAGGCCGAGAGGCAGCAGTGGGCTCTGTCTCGGGTTGTGTGAGCTGCAACGTCTTCCAGGTTACTATGGGCTGAAAGGCTCCCACAGTAGTGCCTAATTTATCAGAAGGAATAAGGTGTGACGGGTGACATCAATCAGCACGCCAAACCCTGGTCACCTGACTCGGCCTCCTGATACCACCAGCCCCACGATGCCATTAGATTGAATACATCCTATTCAGAATCATGGTGGGGGGGGCTGTTTCTATGCAGCATCTAGGAATTTAGCATTCTGAACATGTAACGCGATCAGTTTCCCCAACCACCCTCCCCGCCTGTACACTGCTGGACATATTTGTTATGCCTGTTGATGTTTAATGCTGATGAGGAGGTCAGTAAAACTGATGCCTGGATCAGCTGGGTTTTTTTTCTATACCTGCACTGTTGACCACGTGGCCTACCACCAAGGGCTCAAGTTTTTTATATATATATATTTTTTTATATTATTTTTGTTGCTGTTGTTTATGTGCAGCTGCTGGACTTCCTGGAGTACCATCCATGCCCATTCATCCCACTCATCCAGCGCTCTCTGGAGTTCGCTGTCAGCTACGTCTTCACCGAGATCGGCGAGGGCGTCGTGTTCGAGCGCTTCATCGTGCAGTGCATGAACCTTGTCAAGATGATTGTCAAGAACGATGCCTACAAGCCGGCCAAAAACATTGAAGGTCGGTCCCTTCAGTATTCCTTGCGGGGGGGGGGGGCACACTCCGGCTCCAGTTCTTGAGCGATAAGGCCAACACCTAGACAGCGCGCTAATTACTCTGAGTACTGTTACTTTCTACTCAAATAAAGGTGAATGACTGGCTTTCTTGCCAAGGTAATTAGTGTGACGCTCTCTGTAAGTAGGAGCATCTTACAGATGCTGATACTGTCTCAGTCCAGGGTAGGGCTTATCTTACTGTGTATGTATCTTGTATTTCCATTCAAAGCGGTAACTTCCCATTGCTGCATATAGTTTTTCTTTCCAGCTATCATGGAAGAATAAAGAACCATAAAGAATTTTTGTGCTTATGGCTGAAAACTGTTTAAAATATGACTGCAGAAGATGTGCCAGAAGCACCCTTTAGGTCTTAGTCGTTAGGTCTTAGTCGTTAGGTCTTAAACCCATGTGTTTGTCCTGTAATTTTCACGCAGTCAGCATTCAGCGGGTGGCCAAATGGCATCGCACATAAAGTTTAGGAGTCTGAAACTGCCTGTCCGGCCAAGTATGAAGCTGTCCAGTAGAACGGGGTGTCTGTCTTTCAGACAGCAAGCCGGAGAGTCTGGAGGCACACAGGATAAAGACAGCCTTCTTCACCCACCCGACCCTCACCGAGATCGGCAGAAGGCTGGTGTCTCACTACTTCCTGCTGACGGAAGAAGAGCTGGCTATGTGGGAAGAAGACCCCGAGAGTTTTGGTATGTTAAAAATTATATTTATAAAATATCCAAGCGGGCATGTGATGTATAATTCATAATGTGGGTTGTTGGATGCATTTTAATGTTCCAACTCTAAGGTCAAAGGGCTGAGAATCTGACTTTTCCCGGCACGGAAATTCTCAGAGAAATAGCTTCATTAATTTCCCGTGCTTGGATCCCTTGCTGGCCCATAAGTGACAAATGGATTAAAAAGCTAGAAGAGGCAGAACCTATGACCCGACTGTGTCTGTACTCCAAGCTCGGGGCTAATTGATCTATGGTGTTTTAGTGCTGCTTTGCGGCATTCAGTGGCCCTGCCCCCCTCTCCTAGCTCCACGTGTGCTCTTGCTGTGCGGCGACCGATTACTCCGCACTTGATGAATGAAAGCAGACTTCATGCCCCTGCATTGTCCCTCCTATCGACACGCTGGCTGCTCTTTGATTCGGTCGATGGATGCGGCGTGCGGCTGGTGTTGCCGCTGAGGCTAAACCGCTTCGCCTCTGGCTTCTTGGTGCCTACCACGAGTCGCCTGACGGTGCATGCCGACCATCTCCGTGAGCCGGGGTCTGAAATGGTCATGGCGTCTTTGTGCAAACTGCGTTCCCGATACCCTGCCTGCTGCTGATTGGGAGTTTCAGAAATGCTGTATGGCTCTGCATGCTGACGCACGCACATACACGCACGCACGCACGCGCACGCACGCACACACACACACACACACATGCACACACATACACGCACGCACATACACGCACGCACGCACACGCACGCACGCACACACACACACACACACATGCACACACATACACGCACGCACGCACATACACACATGCACGCACGCACACACATGCACGCGCACACACACATGTATGCACACACATACAGGCTTGCACACACACACACACACACACGCACACATGCGCACATGCACATACACACACACATACAGGCTTGCGCACACACACACACACACACACACACAGCTCAGCTGTGGTGTCTGCTGCTTTCCTCCCCTGCGATGAATGAACTGGCCTGCTGTAGTGGCTCTGGCTGTGTAACACTATGTATACTTCTGAGCTGAGCTTTGACTTCAGGAGGAGTAAAGACACTATATTTAAAATTTTATACTTGTATATGGCTGGCATGACGATAAAAAGCCTACTACTACTACCACCACCACCACGGTGTGGCATTCAGGCTAAGTTAGCGCTTCCTGTGCGTGTCCTGGGCCACTTTCCATTAGAGGTCACTGTGGCCACTGTCCCCGCAGTGGGGCAGGTCTGCTTGTCTTTTGTGAAGTCGTGGCTCTGAAGGCACAGCTAGGGCTGTAATATCCAGAGGTACGCTAAACTCAAGCCGCACCAGTGACTTGCATCGGCTGTTAATATGGACATTTTACCATGGCAACGGAAACACCGTGGCTTGGTTGGGGTGGGGGGGAGGGGGCGTGTTGGGGGGTCCTTGGTGATGGAGTGCAGCGATGATTGACTTATTTTTAGCCAGAGGTTTCATCTTCAAATGCTCAACTCGCTTAATTTGCAAAGCGATAAACGCGTCACGTGGCCAATCGGCAGCTGCCCCCCGCTCTGTAATGCAGTGCTACTGCAATCGGCATGCGTCACGTGGCCAATCGGCAGCTGCCCCCCGCTCTGTAATGCAGTGCTACTGCAATCGGCATGCGTCACGTGGCCAATCGGCAGCTGCCCCCCGCTCTGTAATGCAGTGCTACTGCAATCGGCATGCGATGGTGTGCTTCTCTTGCTGCTATTTTTGGAGGGATTCTTATGGTGTTGCTGCCATCCAGGTCACGTTTGAGATTAGAGGCCGGCGAGCGGGAGCTGTCGCACCTCCTCTCTGTTCTGTAATTGTTTTTTTTGCTCTAACCGTAATTTCTTCTGAGAGCTGCAGACACCTTTTAGAGAACTTGTCTGATATACTGCCAAGCTTCTGGGTGGCAGGGGTAGGAAATCAAGCTTACAACAAAAAGCCAATTGCTGCAGTTAAAGTGCTTCACTTTTTCTGTGCTCCATAAGTACCTGAGCCCTGAGCCACTCCTGGTCGGTGCACCCAACCCCTGTCCGTCTGCAGCAATGGGCCGGTTTAAAGTGAAGTGAAGGTGAATAATTGTCATTGCAGACACACCACAGCACACAGTGCGCAACAACGAAATGTGTCCTCTGCGTTTAACCCATGTGACATCGTGACACAGCAGGGGGCAGCTACATGAGCGCCTGGGGAGCAGTGCTTGGGGATGGTTCCTCACTCAGGGTACCTCAGCGGTACTGGTGGGTCAGGGACTCGAACTCTTTCGATTACACGGTTGCGCCCCTAACCACCTCTCTCCCTCTCCCTCCTGCAGCTGTGGAAGAGACCGGGGGCGACTCCTGGAAATACAGCCTACGGGTGAGTGGGGCCCTGGGCGCATGCACTGGCATGGCAGGGTGTCCTCCATTCTCAAGCCAGTTAAACTGCTTCCTTAAAATGCTTTAAAAACCTTTTCTGGTGAATTCCCCCTGTCTTTGGTGAATAATGAAATATCAAAGCTGATACTGGTGGCCAGTGACCTATGATACCCGTAAACACTGGCCTTGTGGCCTAGACATGGACATGACATGCTGTCTTCTGAGCCTGGACTTATTTTCTTGTGTGTGTGTATGTGTGTGTTTGCACACTCTAATTACATTGTTTATCCCCTGGGGCAGATCAGAATGATCTCAGACACTTTGTGAATAAGAAAATTTTGATTTTCTTCAGTATGAACATTTCCTCTTACTTTAAAAGCATCGTCTTTAGATTTCTTTGATTTCCCACCACACTGAAGCCACAAGTTGCATTGAACTACAAAAATACACAGCAGGGGAAAGTATTTGTTATTTGGATTTATTTGTTCAGGTGGTCTGAGAGAGTCAGTATCGGAATAGTCACAAGGTAGCTGACTAATTAGGTACTGTTCTGCGAATGTTAACTATTTATCTAATGTTGGCTTGGATCAGCCACTAAAGTTTTAAAGCAAATGCTTGTTAATATAGGTGGACAGGTCAGTCATGCTGCCTGAACTTTCCTCTTGGGCTACATTTGTCATCCTGTTCAGCTGCTATATCTTGTTAAATGTTAACAGGCGATTATGGCTAGTCAACTAGGCAGCGGTTTCTAGTAGTATCTTAACTTTTCCAGTTTGCAGTTTCTCTGACATCCAGTTACTCAGCACAGAGGTACTTGGGTGTTGAATTTAGTTAAAAAATTGGTGAGTGAAAATTCTGAAATCGCCATTGGTGTCTGAGCTCCGGTACATTTGGGCCCCCGTGAGCAGTTTTTGGATCCTGTCAAGCTGCCCAGTACCTGTCACTCATAGACAGGAGCAGCACTTCATGAAAACTTAACTTAATTGCAATTTCTGAAACGTAAAATTATGGATTTTTCTTTCCTGACGCGGTTTCAGTGTTCTCAGTGACTGCCAGACAAAGATGACCTGTTTAATTCCCGCCAAGAGGTGTTTAACCGCGTTAGTGCTGCGAGAATTAGCGACGCGGAGGAATGCAGCGGGATGTCACACTGCGTCGTGCTGCGGGAGCCGAGCCAAGCTTTGGTCTGGATGAGGCACGCTAGCTCGCACGTGCTTCTCCTCCGCATCCCTTGCGCTGTCAGGTGGTGTCTGTTTGCTAGGCTGAGCCGTTAATCCTGGGTGCCGCTGGCACGGTAGGATTCTTTTTCGGTCGGCCCCATCTGATTGTCTCCGTAACTCTCCTGCTTCGTTAATTTATACCTGATTTTTCTGATTTTTATCCTTCCACGGGTCCAACTTCCGACTTCCTTCCCTTTTTACTTTGACGCTGTGCCTGCATGGGCTCCTTATGGTTTTATGCTGTCATTTATTTGGATTGATCTGTACGGGAGATTTTCTGCACTTCTGCTACACTGCTGCTCTTAATGTCCTAAGTGCTGGAGCAGTAGTGAGAAGGTGGAATGTGAAAAGAGAAAACGTGATCCAGGATGTCCTCTGTGTAGAGATCAGTTCCTTTAAGAAGTGTTTTGACACTAATACAGTGGGTATAAAAAGTGTACACACCCCTGTCAAAATGCCAGCTTTTTGTGATGTAAAAACATGAAACAACAACAAATCATTTTAATACTTCTTCCACCCTTAAAGTGACCTATAACCTGTACAGTTCAATTGAAAAACAAAAAAATCTATTTGGGGGGGGGGGGAAGCATACAAAAAGCTGGTTGCATAAGTGTGCACACCCTTATACTAATACTTTGTCGAAGCACCTTTTCATTTAATCTTTTTGGGTAGAAGTTTATCAGCATGCAGTATCTTGACTTGGCAATATTTGCCCACTCTTCCTTGCAAAAATCTGTCAGATGATGTGGGCATCTTCTGTGCACAACCCTATTCAGGTCACCCCACGGATATTCAATTGGGTTTGAGCTCTGGCTGGGCCATCCCAAAACTTTAATTTTTTCCTGGTGAAGCCATTTTCTTGTTAATTTAGATGTATGCTTTGGGCCATTGTCATTCTGAAATGTGAAATTCCTCTTCATCATTCATGGTTTTGTGCCAAGATTGACTGGTATTGGGAACTGTCCATAATTCCTTGACTAAAGCCCCAGTTCCAGCTGAAGAAAAACACCCCCAAAACATGATGCTGCCACCACCATGCTTCACCGTGGGTATGGTGTTCTTTTGGTGATGCACAGTGCCTTGATGTATTCTTTATTTTAGCAAAATTTAGCCAGGCCTGGGTGTTTCTCTTTGTAAGAAAAGGCTTCCTTCCCCATGGCCCAGACATATGGAGAATATGGG
>JAODKM010000039.1:26338347-26350253 GCA_026780845.1 Petrocephalus sullivani
TGTCTTCATCCATTGTATATATAGTCATGTGGAAGTTGTTTTTGTACCCTTCTCCTGACTGAGACCTTTCACCAATGAGATCCCTTTGATGCTTTGTAAGCTCTCTGCAGACCATGGCTTTTGCTGTAGGGAGAAAATGCTAGGGAAATCCTACTGGGAGAGCTAAACTTGATTTGGGATTAATCAGTCACTTTAATTAATATCAAGGTAATCAAAAGGTGCTTTAACAAAGTATTAGTTTGAGTGCACACTGCTCCAGCCTGCATCAGACATATGGGTTTCAGTGAGGGGGCTGTGGGCCCTCTGGGGTCAGTGCTGGGCCGGCCTGGCTGCTCTCACGGTGATACCTTAAGTAGGGCTGGGCCATATCATATCGATTTTATATCGCGCATGCGCAATAATCACCTGGTGACGTGCAAAACATTTGGCCGGACGCCAGCTTTTCGGTACTATAATCGTGTTTATTTACACCCACGCTAAGCAGATTAGTAGTATGGCTAAAATATTAATGAGATTCATTTTGTGACACAAAAAAGTAATATGTTTAAACTTGGTGTATCTTTGTTTATTCAATTCGGTTGATGGAGCATGCCACATAATACAGTTTTGGTATACTATGGTTTGGTATACGTCAGTGATATGCACTGAAGTGGCGGTGAAGAAAGGAACAGCTCAGCAGCCATGAAATCTGGATAAACCAAGGTAAAAAGATGTCGTGTTGTGGCAGTACTCCCTGCAGTTCAAAGTCTGACACGTTTATTGACTTAGGGCGTCATAAAATGCCTCATTATTATTTTAGCTATACTACCAATCTGTTTAACAAATTGTGGGCATAAAGAAATGTTAGTAAAATACCAAAAAGCAGGCGTCCGGCTAAATGTTTTCCCCATCATCTGAAGACCTGGTGATTACTGCACATGTGCGATATAAAATCTATATGATATATTATCATATATTATCACAATATACTAACTGTATAATGTAGTATATTCACTCTCCCGAAATATCATAAAATTATAATGTCTGGACAGTTTGGTGGTAAAATTTGCTGGCTGAGGCTAGAGCGTGGCAGTAAAATTTGCCTACCTGAATGAGCAGTCATATTTCAGGAACTCAGCATATTTGTGAGTGTCGGGGGCTGAATTTCAGTTTCCGGGAGAATCTTGGAACTTCTGGGAGAGGTGGGATGTCCACGAAGCACACACACAAGCCCCCCACACACACAGACATCGGGTTACCCCTTCACACCATTCTTTATAAAAGGAAAACATTTCGTTCGCATGTGTGCTGTCAGCTGCTTTTTCAGTGGAGCTTCAGTTGTCCTTCACCACTGAGATGTTCCCAGAAATGTCAGGCCTAATGTATCGTTTTATCATCTGCGCCGTCCGATGAGTCCAGCGGTCACGTGGGTGCCTGTGACCATGTCTGATATCATGTAGTGCTTTTCCATAAGAATTCCAGATCTTTAATTCATGATACCACCTTCGGTAACACTACTTGAGGGGCCACAAATAATGCAGTAATACATGCTTAGTAAATGCATTAATTAATCATTAACTATGCATTACTTCATCATTAATCAATTATGACGATTCGTGTATTCTTTGCAGGAAGTTCATTAATTAGTTAATTAGTTAATCATTAACTAATTCATGTTCATGATTAATACTTCAGTAGTCAATGAGGTACTACTATTATTTGTGGCCCCTCAAGTAAAGTGTTACCTCACCTTCTGCCTTTTATCCCTTTCAGCCTTTTTTATTTACAACTTTTAGTGAGACAAACCTGTACTATTCATGTTCAGTCATTTAGGGGTTTAATATGTTACAAATGAAGTTTAGTTTTGGATTTGTCCCAGAAGACTGCCTGGCTGATGTGTCGGTATCATTTGTTGGATCTGCTAACCCATATTTCAGGATTTTGGCCTAGTTTGTAAATTTGACAGAAGTGGTGAATGTCTTTTTTCCTTTCATTCGTTCTGTATTTCTGTCTTTTTCGTCCTTTCTTCCTTCCAGCCTTGCACAGAAGTTTTGTTCCTGGATATTTTCCACAACTACAGTCAGACACTTACCCCTGTGTTGCTGGAGATGGTTCAGAATCTGCAAGGTAAGTTGTGACACTATGCAGAGATATATGCACCACACAGTATGTCCATGAATGTTTAAACCACTTAGTTGTGTTATCTTCAGTCTGCTGGCACTGATACTTATGTTTTTATCTTCCCGTTTTATTGCATGAATATAGTGCTTCCTGAAAGTGTTTCAGCCTTAATTTAGGTCTGTGAAGTGGGCAAAAATGAACCAATTTACATTTTGTTTGCATTCAGTTATTTAGCAGATGCTTTTTGACTAAATAAATATAAATGTTATGTTAATTTCATCCACTCCACAGTCCTGAAGCTGAAATTGTTTTTACTAGGTTTAAAAATAGATGGTTAACTTTAATCTGTATTTGTTTCTCATAAATCTGTTTTCATGGTATCATGATAATGGCAATACCTGCAAGTGACAGCCTAGAATACAATATTAAGTCCCCCAACAGGTCATGTGTCTTTAAACCAAAGATTACTTTTAAGTACAGCTAACTTGATGCTGATGTGTACAAAGCAGCAGGTCAATAATTGTCTGGTCATTTTATCACACTATCTCACATCTCATTATCTTGCAGAGGTACTGATTTTCGGTTTTATTGCACTCATGTATGTAGCTTCTTGGTCTACTCTGTCAAATTGTTGGTCAAAAATAAGACCTTTCTCTAGAATCAGATGATTTTACCTGTTTTACTGTGAAAAACCTACGGTTGGAAGGCCAGGGCTGTACGTATCGGGTTGTTTCTGATCCCTCTACTTCGTTCTTCCTTCCCTGTGTTACTAGTTGCATGTTTGTTTGTTTGTTTGTTTGTTTAGAATCATGCTATCCTTGGCTTACCCAAATGAGCCTTGGCCTACTTCCCATTGATTTCTTTTGGCTTGTCAAGGAAGCCTTACAAACCCAATCAGTTCTGCTTCGGTTCTCGTCTGCCAAAGATAGAACAATTCTATGCAAGATCTCTTATTTAAACGATGTCATTATTTGGATTCGGAAGGTGTGTAACTGCTGCGGGACCCCGTTCCTGCCGATCATTAGGATTTCACAAGTGGTTGGAGAAAGCTCTATACAGGACTTGGGAGGTGTTTTTTTTTTTTTTTTTTTAGGAATATTTGCAAGTTTTCATCATTTTTACAATTTGTCCAGACACTAAATTTGTATTTTCTGTTAACGCTGCAACACACACACACACACACACACACACACACTTCTATGGTAAGAACTCCCCTACTCAGCCCTAACTATAAGTAGCTAAACGAAGTGCAGGACTTTTTTACTTTTTTGACTGCGTTCACAGATTTTTTAAAAAATTGTCTGAAGTAGTGAGGACTAAAAAAATGACCTCACAATTATAGCAAAACCTGCACGCACACACACACACACACACACACACACACAGAAGAAACAGGGGTCTCGAGTGTGTATGGCTTGCAGGCCCACGGGAATTGTGGAATGGTGAGTATGTTATACCCCAGGTTTGTTTGTGCTCTGTGTAGGCCTGTATCTCAACTTTAGCTCAAAGGCCTTCTTAATCTTTTCAGCCTTTTTTTTGCCTATTCTTGACAGTTGCCATTGTAACTGTGTTGTCAGAATTACATCTGTTCCTGTGTTAGAATAAGGGGAGCTATGCTGTAAAGCCACAAAGTGTTTTTTTTGTCCCAGTGAATGGGGGAAATTATCCACTTTCCTTCTGAAGAATGTTTTGCCAAACTTTAGACCACCTGCAATGGAGATGCCTCTCTGGAAAGGCGTGCTGGGTAATCATTTGGACCTGAAATGAAATGCAGTCCCTTTACAGTTGTGGAGGTCTCCCTTAGCCTCCAGCAGAGTCCAGCTTGTGGGACTCTGTCTGCATCAGAAAGAGGATGCGTTTCATTTTTCCAATACTCATTTCCCTTTGAGCTCGATCCATCAGTGAGTGATTGACGCATGAAAGATGGAACATGGGGTGGTGATGGTGCTAGGTGGAGGGTGGTGATGGTGAAGAAGTGTAATAAACTTTGCGGCGGTCTCTGCCTTTCTTTCAGGACCCACGAGTGTCGAAGAGCCCGTGCGTCTCCTCATCAAGGATGCCGGTACTCAGCAGCCCGCTCTCACTCTGCCGACTCTCTCCTTCCTGTGTAACAAGGCGTGCTATTAACATGATCCATTTACACCCTCTCTCATTCTGCACCAGCGCAGCCAGAGCCGTAGAGAATTAGCCAGTTATCTCCAAATGTTTTCCTTTCACGTTTTTTAATCATCCCACCGGCTAATGTAATATTTTTTTGTCGTTTTTGCGGTCATAGTTCATGGCATCTGATTATAAATAGCTCATTCTCTCGGCAAGTCGATATTTAAGGCAGGTCGTTTAACAATCTGCTGTTTGGGGAGAATGAAACCTTTAAAGCGTTGCGGTATGTATAAGTAGGATCTCTTCAGGGTGTAGAGGCAAATTCATTGAATTTCATGGCTATTGTGGCCTTTTCATTGGGCACATTGCTTCGTGGATAAGTCGCTTCACACGCCATCGGGATTCGTGAAGTTAAGGGTCATTCATAAGTATTATTAGACTAAGGAAGCATTTTTCCGTTAAATGTTTAAATTGTAACACTTCACTTGCCCTGGAGAAAGATTTTAAACACACTTCATCAGATGTAGATGGAAAAATATGTAAATGATAACAATTATCAGTCCTATACTTAAGTTAAGACGTTATTAAACATGCAATGATGAAAATGTATTTCAGGTTTTTATCTGCTTATTGTTATTGGTTGGTGCGTGTTACTACTAGAACAGTGTTTCTCAACCTCGGTGACATGCAAGCAAAATGTGGGCTATCTGGCTGGGATCTGGGAGGGAGCAAAAACGTGGATGGACTGAGAGTCCCCGAGGACCGGATTGGGGAGCTGGGAGGGAGCAAAAACGTGGACGGGCTGAGAGTCCCTGAGGACCGGGTTGAGAAACACTGGACTAGAGGCTGCTCATGGCTGTCATCTCCCCCTCTCTTATGGCAGTGTACAACGCAGTCGGACTTGCCGCCTACGAGCTCTTTGACAATGTTGACTTTGACTCGTGGTTCAAGAATCACCTTCTGGCTGAGCTGCAAGTCCGCCATCACAGGTACTCAGACGGCCCTGCCAGAAAACCAGTCATCTGGCTCTGCACTGAACTCTCTGTGTTGCCATCATCACACCTGTCTTCTGAAACGCTGATCAGGAACGGGAGTTACAGTGAGCCTGGCTTTCCTGGTCCCAGCCAATGAGTACCATAGCTCACAGCACATAACCTCCCTGTCAGTCACTCTGCCTCTCCATCCTTACTTCCAGCAACACACTTACAGATGGTAATCAGATCTGCTCAACCTATTTCCTACGAGTGATGGGTTATGGGTTCCATCTTAGGCTGGGCTCCCCCTGCTGGTGAATGGAAGGCATGCAGTGCCCTGGTGGAGACCCACATCAAAGCACCGCGCCTGTTTCCGAGATGAAAGCCCATCCACCAGACCCCCCCGTCCCCTCTCCCAATACACACACATCATTTATTTTAGTTGGTTTACTGCTTTCAAAGGGAATCTTGGCTGAGCTCTTCCACCTGAAACTTACTTTTGTGATGCTTTTTAGAATGACTATTGTATTTTTATGTCTCACAAAAAAGGTCATTCCAGGTCACATTCCAGCTTGGACTTCCCCCTTGTGCTAGTTTGGATCTGTGGGAAGTGACTCAAGTATATAAACCAGACCTTTTTTGAGAGAGTGAGAAAGTCTTGTTTGTACTCACTGAATGGGAGCATCACAGAGGACTGGTCTGGCAATTCTCTGAAAGCTCCTGGCTAATTAGACTGCTTTTTTGGGCAGGTACTCAAAGGGTAATTTGGTTTTTGTTTTTTTATTCCCCCTCCCTCTCGGAACAGCGGAATAGTGAATTCTGCATTTGAGAATTAGCGTAAATGTCGCCCTGTTAATTTCTATGTCGA
This sequence comes from Petrocephalus sullivani, assembly GCA_026780845.1. Classification (NCBI taxonomy): domain Eukaryota; kingdom Metazoa; phylum Chordata; class Actinopteri; order Osteoglossiformes; family Mormyridae; genus Petrocephalus; species Petrocephalus sullivani. The sequence goes on from JAODKM010000039.1 coordinate 26,344,390, forward strand.
GTGGCTTCCAAGCAGCGTTTTCGGGCCTGCAGACCCATCTGTTCTCTCGGGGGTAACAAGGAGAAGAGAGAGGCCGGGCCGGATGCACACTCTGTTTGTTCTGCTGCTATCACTCCAGGCCCTCCGCTGTGCTTCAGGGCTCGAAGGGGTCGCCACAGCTTATCGCATGACGTCAAGCTGTTGCCTCAATGTCATTTTTTGTTTGCGTTTATGTATTTGTACATTGTTAACCCAAAAGGACTGATCAGCCCAGTGAATTTGTAAAACAAATATTAGGTCATTCGAAGAAACTGAGGATTGCTGTTGCTTCGACTACTAAAGCAAATAAATTGGATAATACTACATTAAAAGAAATAACCGCTGTTATAGACCAGTTAAACCAGATTGTGCTCCAGGGCACTTTAGGCGTGGATTTTGGGGGATTTTGGTGGGTGATGTGCTTCACTAAGCAGAAAGATGCCGTAGAGAATCTCAGATTCCTGTTCCCTTCAAACGTGATAGGACAGGTGACCAAAGGTTGAGATTTCATAGATGCCTTGTTACAGTGTAGGGCTTCATTGGGTCTTGGAGATTGTGCAATCCCTTTGGCAGACTGGTATGCCAATGTTAAGGTCTTGACTCCAGCCTGTAGCTTTTGGGGGTGAAACAGTGCGTGTGGTGAGGTCAGAAACAAACCCAGGGTTTGTTTGTGCATTCTTCAGTTTGTTTGCTGGATGTTGCCTTGAGCTTCCACGCTGGCAGTTTGTTCCTACCTGAATGTGGGAACATAGTTTTGTAGCTTTTGTTTCATATTTTATTATATGGGCACTCGCAGCAAAGCGCATACAGGCTCGGTGGATCGTGATGGCAGTCCAGTGGCATTCGGCTGCCTTGCGGGAGAGGGCTGCTCTTCCTGAGCTCATTGTGCCCCGGCCTGCAAACAGCGTTTTGGTGGTATGGTAACTAACAGGAGTGCTTATTGGAGCCTTGGTTGGTGATCGAGGTCTGCCAGTCAAGTCGGCTTCTTCTCCCCCACCTGTGTCCTTCATAATGTTGTGTAAAGCTTCCAAACTCGGCTGGTTCCAGAATCTGATGTAAAAACAATGGATCCACTGAAGACTGTTTCTGTGACCGTGACTGCCTTTGGGTTAGGGTTAGGGTTAGCGTCAGGAGCGCGCTTATAAGTGGCTCACAAAAGATGTTAGCAGAGATCCCGCATTTGGATAAAATACAACCATCATGGAGGTTGGAGTCAATGTGAGTGATAATACAGAAATGTGGTCCAAGGTGTCTCAGGTATATTAGCGGTTAATCCGAATCCCATATTTTTAACATAGTATGATTAGCAAATTGTCACAAAGCCCTTTCTGATTTTAGAACTATGGGGGAAACAAATGGCCAAACAGTCTAGTGAGATGGCATTGGGAAAATCTGCAAATAACGTTTCCTAATCCCCTGTGAAGAAGCTGATTTGAGTATAGCTCCCGGGAAGTAATTTTTCTGAATGCACAGATCACTGATTACTCTTGCAAGCACATTTGTAAGATTGGGCAGCAGTGACAGTGGTCAGGGCTTTTGGGGTGGCTCCCTGGGACTGGGTTAACACTGTAGAGAAGATCAGCAGATCCTGTCAGGCTGATTTATATGTCTGCGTCAAGCCTATGGAGAACTTACGCTGTGACTCACGCAAATGGCCTCTGCTGTTGCGAGCATTTGTACTCGTGCATGGTCTGTGTCACTGCAGCACATAATTACATTTCTGGGCAGGTGCGTGTCAGGCTACCACGTAGGGTACGTGGCTACACCATACTGAAGGCTCAGATTCTGCACAGAAGTGTAAATCATCCCTCAGGTGTGAGAACATCACCACTGACACTATTAGGTTCGGTCACCTTCCACCATCTAACCCCAGGCGGCCCCATAGGGAGGTGATCAGTATAAGGCGAAAAGGATGGTTAGTTGTTTAATTCATCTTATTTTAGCATTGCAGAATTGCAGCCATTTGAGTGCAAGATGGAGTAACTACATAAAGCGATTGGGTGGGGCAGAGGGAATGTGAAAAAGCATTTTAGTGCACTGCAGGTAGTGGGAATCATGAAGTATCTGAGGGCTTTTTAAGGCGAGCTGCATGTCTGTTGCTGTCAGGAGAACATTGTGTGTGGCAGGTATGGGACAGATACTCCAGATCTTAATTACAGTAAGAACTATGGAAGCTACCTTGAGTTCCTGTTGCTGGCTGGGGTAGGGTCCATGCTGCATCCCCAGGCAGATGAGCAGGGGAAGAAGCCATCAGAGCTGCCTTTTTGGATTTCTCTATTATCCAGCAGGAGAGCAGGGCCAGTGCGCCTATCCGTTCACTCAGGAAGAAATGTGATTGCAGTTTAAATTAGAAATGTAAATTAGATTAGACAGATACCATTTGTCTGTGATAGGAATAGATTTGCATTTCAATAAAGTAATTGTCGTTGCAGAGAAGATGGCGCGGAAGTATTCCACATTCGCGGCTGAGCAATTGGGTTTTCCCCTAGAATTAATGGAATTGTAAGAAATTTGAGAATGTGTTGGCCAAACATAAATGCATTAATGCTGATATCAAATAGAATGCATCCTGGTGGGTATTGCTGTTTGGTTGAACTGAGGCTCTGTCCTCAGTTTGCATATGTAAACATTAATTCTGTCTTACAGTTTGTCTTTGCCTGTATCAGTCCCAAACACCTATTGAATAGTTGTCTGGCTGCAGCATGATGGGAAAGTCAGTGTAAATATTTATGGGGGCGTTACTCTCTGTTGGCCCCCGCAGCCCCTGAAACTGATCAAGTATGATTGACACCTGGAGCACGTTCCCTTCAGTCACTGTCAAACGCAGTGCTGAATGGATGACTTCCTCCAACCAAAGCAGAGCCGCCCGGTAGGGTTTCCTTGGTGACTTGTCTCCTTTCCTGGGCGGCCATCATAATTGATGCCCGTGCACTTGAGGCATAACATCAGCGAAACCGCGCCACTTGAATACAGCCGACGGAGGTAGTTTGTCGCTTGGAATTATCGATCGCCTGACCTGCCGGAGGCCCGCTTTTCTAGGCTGCGCTGGCCTCTCCAGGATGCGTCTTGAGTGATCGGATTCCTGATGGATTCTGTAACATGAAGGCCTGTGGCTGGGCCGACATCTGCTCTCAGAGCCTTCGCAAAGCAAAATTAGAGGGATGAGGCTGCAGATGTGGGGCAGGGCCAAGGCTTGGTATCCTTCACTTTCTCGGGCAGTTCTTAAAGGTTCCTTTTGCCTGGTATGCCTATTGAAGTCGCCCGATGCGTTTGTTATATCCCTCGGCTTCCTTTTTCTGCTGTTGGCTTTTTATTTCCGAACATCACATCTTGATTCCTGGAAAAAAAATTGACTGTGGACTGGAAGTGCAATCTGGGGGAAAATGTACCGGGGGGATAAACATTTTCATTTTCCTTTGAAAATCTCTTCCTTGCCACCGATGGTCCACGACCCATCAAGGAAACAGCTGTGTTTTATCATTCGCTCTGTGTTTATCATGGAATTCAGAGTAGAGAGTTGTTGCTGTTCCTGCAGGTTTGATCCCCATTGACCCGGTGGCCTTAGGGGTCTCTTTCGGTGCCCTGGCATACCGCTTACAGAAAGGCAGCTGAAGTGCTGAGCACTCTTAACAAGCTTTTCTAACCAACAGCAGTAATTACTCAGCTGCAGTTTGGCTCCAGTCCAGGGACTGGGTTGCTCATTAATCTGGGTCGTAGATGCACAAACATTCAATTAATCTGCTCTCGAAGGAGCATGGCGTTGCCCTGGGATGTGCGATCTAAAATAAGTACCCTAATATCACATGGCACAAACCTGATGTCACATGTGCTCTGAATTCCAGTGTCCTGAGGGGATAGGTGGGGACCTCGCACAAATGGCTTTTCTCTGCGACCAGGGGCCCAGCCGCAGATGCAGCTTCTCGGCAGAGGCTGTACAGTATCTGCTGCTGTGGGAAGCCTCTCCCTCTCTGCTTCATTCCGAACGAAATCCAAAGCAACTTACTGTAGCTCTCTCTCATCACTTCTTAACAAAGATCCTAACAACGACGATGTATTTTTAATTACCGGCATTCTTGCACTGAATCGTATGTTTGTAAATTTCTTTGGAAAGAATTCAGTCTTACCTCCTGTGCAGTGGTAAAGCGTTAGTAAAAACGTGCCGTAACCAAGTTCCGCTTAAAAATAGCAATTCTCGGTGGCGTCTTTTTGACTTTGCCGTTGCACAGTAGGCAGCCGGAAGTGTTACTTGGTAACAGATTGGCTTCCCAGCGTATAGCCATTATGTATCGATGGGTGCAAAGCTTCAGCACGGGAGAAACAGCACCAGCCTTTTAGGAGTCATTCCTGAACTCAGATAAATTTTCAGGGTTTCTATGGAATTTAATTGGGCTTTCAGGATGAATACTTTTTTTCGCCTTCTTCTTCTAAGTGAGGGCCTTTGTTACGAAAGGTGCACTGTGTGCAGCACCATTCCAATGCTGCTTTCTGTCCTCCTCCTGTCTCCAGCTACAAGCTGATACGCCGGAGGGTGATCTGGCTTATTGGTCAGTGGATCTCTGTGAAGTTCAAGTCGGAGCTGCGGCCGCTGCTGTACGACGCCGTCCTGGGCCTCATGCAGGACCCGGACCTCGTGGTAAGCGGCTCCCCAAAAAACAAGCACTTTCCCCATACCATTTATTGCCATTTACCATTTAGCCCAATGCCTTAATAAAGCCAGCATGGATGCCGCAGTAATCAAATGTGCCACTTAATTCAGCATATTAAAATTACTGTAATTTTTTGGAGGGAAAACAAAACCAAAGAAGAGCCACTGGAGAGCAGTCAGACTTACAAATCTCATAAAGAGAGTATTTTCTTATTCAGCAATCAAGATGGAATAATTCAAAATGGAGACCGCCGACCACCGAAAAGCCTTGACTGTTCAGGGAATATTCTGATCTCAGAGGTCCTAGGCTAGTTTGACCTTCTGCCTTAATATGTATCATATTTTATAGTGTGTTCCTGTATTATCCTACTCTTAGGGCTTGGGATACGAATATGCTAGATGATACGCATCCAGAGTGATTTTTGCCACCTTGAGTGGAATGGGATTCTCATATTTTACTGACACTGCCATTTGCTTTTTTGGTACACAGACTTTGTTCCACAACTAAGTACGCAGATCACGAGTTCAGGCTTTTGTGTGTGGGGGTGTACTGTATATATTTGTGCTGATGCCCTTTTTATTTTAATTTTTCAGCAGTTTTTCAGCTTTTCAGTGGGGTCATGTGTAGGTAATATACACACCATCAGATTGCACAGTATATTTAAATGCAAAGTAACTAATACCTAGGATGCCCCATATTCTGTAGCATTATAGTATACAGGAAATATTACAGCCAGTAATGCATACTTTGTAAAAAAAAAAATCCCATATCTCCAAAATATTCAGTGAGACCTGATGATGAATAAATTGTAAATAAGCAGTTGTTAATGAGCGAATAAGTGGATGGACCAGAATAAGGGTCAAGGATTTTTTTTACAAATGAGGTTATGCTAGTAAATCGTAGCTGAGTATTCTCTTCCATTCATGCGCACACAGAACATAATACCCACCCACAAATGGGTTGTGGGTGGGTATTCCAGCATGACAATGATCCAAAACACACGGCCAAGGCAACAAATGATTGGCTCTAGAAGAAGCATATTAAGGTCTTGGAGTGGCCTAGTTAGTCTCCAGACCTTATTCCCATTGAAAATCGGTGGAGGGAGCTGTAGGTTTGAGTTGCCAAACATCAGCCACGAAACATTAATGACTTGGAGAGGATCTGCAAAGAGGAGTAGGACAAAATCCCCCGAGATGTGTG
>JAODKM010000039.1:26406576-26418049 GCA_026780845.1 Petrocephalus sullivani
CAGGGCGAGACCGAGACGAGACCAAAACCGGGCGAGACCGAGATGAGACCAAAACCAAGGCAGGGCGAGACCGAGACGAGACCAAAACCAAGACAGGTCGAGACCGAGGTTTTACACCACAGTACTGTGTTAAATGGATGGATATTAAGCCGTCGAGATAAATATTGAGGCGTTTAGATGAGTGGTCTTGAAATAAAAATTTGAGTCTATGTCCGAGACTAAGACAAGACAGAGTTTAAAAAAAATAACTATTCCAAGACCAAGACTGCAAAAAAAGTGTTCATTGTGCTGGCATTTGTGCCCTACTATGGACTGATGTCCTACAGAAGCACCTTGTTCCCTGCTATGGACTGGTGTCCTGCAGAGGCATCTCATACCCTGCTATGGACTGGTGTCCTGCAGAGGCACCTCATACCTTCTGCTTCCTGGAACAGGCTCCTCTTGCATCATACTGGAGTAGCTGGTGTGAGCAATGGATGGTTCTGACGCTTTGCTCTTCTCTTCCCCTAGGTGGTGGAAATCGCCATCAAAGTGAGTCCCCATCTAGGTGCCCACATGTTCCAGCCGCTCCTGCCCGATGTCCTCCGGGGAGTCTTAGAGGGCGAGGTGCGGGGTCTTCCCATGCCGTCTGGGCTGCTAGGGGCGAATTGGGCTGTGGCAGGTGCCCCTGCACTCCAGCCTGGCCCAAGGGGCCGACTGGCACATGTGTAATGGGGCACCCTGTGCATGCTGTGCCTTTGCAGAGGTATCCCGTGGTGATGTCCACCTACCTGGGAATTATGGGCCGCGTGCTCCTCCAGAACTCCAGCTTCTTCTCCTCCCTTCTCACACAGATGGGCGCCGAGTTCAACCAGGAGGTATGGCCTTATATCTCCCCCACACCGCCCTTGACCGCCTCCGTGTCGCGCACTGGCTACTGCGGCCTGTCCCACAGCCCGAGGTGCCGCTGCAGTGACATCAGCAGAGCCTCAGATGTGGGTTGGGCTTAAAGCAGGAGCATGTGGGCTGAATGGATTAGTTTGAGGTGCTGCTGAGAGCCTCTGACTACTTACACCGGTGCCGAGGCAGCTTCCTGGGACAAGGCGGGGAGGGGGGGGGTCTCTATTCTTTAGTGTGATGTCAGCGGACCCTCTTAGGATGGAAAGTAGCAGTAATATGAATAATATACAGCACACCCAAAGCAGGAGCCACCTCCTGTCATGCATATCTATATTGTCCCTCAAAGAGTTAACCACAGTGACTGCCATCTTTTTTGTACTCCGTCGATTGTGGTTTTAGTTCTTTTAGCTGTGAAACACTCAGATTCTCGTATGTGTGTGTCAGTTGAGGTCGCAGTCACACTGGAAGAAGAACAAAGTTTAATATCTTTTGTGTTTCTGAATGCAATTTGCTCCCATTTATATATCGTTGCAGCTATTTTAAGCCTCATTGCCATGTAGTAATTGCCTCTTTCCCAGAGTGTATTTTGGCATGCCTGAAGTCAGACAGAGCGCAGTTCTCGCCCTGTTTTTACAGGTGCTTTTTCCCCTAGCATGACGGCTTCCCTTTGAAGCATGTTGATGTTGTGCTGCATCCTCTGCAATTTATTTGCCAGTCGAGAAGAAATATGCTTTGAAATTTCTCATACAGGTATAGAATTTTTACTCCATCTGTCACAGGTTGGTTTCATATAAGAAAGAGCAGGACTAAGTGGGCGAGTAAGTCATTTCATGTTTGGTGCTGGAGCTGTCGCCGGTGCAGGTGTTTGCTGCCGGAGGCCCGGTCCAGGCGGCCCGGCGCTGCCATTGCTCGGAGTCAGGCGGCTCACCGCTGCCGTTGCTCGGGGTCAGGCAGCCCTGCGCTGCCGTTGCTCGGGGTCAGGCTTTGCCGCATTGCTCCATGCCAAGCACCTCGCCCCACACACGCCCGCAGTGGGATAATTCAAAGCCCCAGTGGGAGGCCCCGAAGTCTTCTGACTTAAGGGTTCTGCCCTCCTTCCACCTGTCGGTACATGTCGCAAAGACCATTAACAGGGGAGATTCCTTTGGGCTCTGGCTACGCAGAGAGACATCTTCCATTTTCATTTCTGGTTAAGTTCCCAAGAGAAATGTTTGTCATTACAGCAAACTTTCCACGCACCTGCAGCAATGAGTATGAAAAGATTATATAAAATGTAGCCTTCTATAGCGTGAGAACCACCCTGTATTTTATCTGTCACCACCATTCAGTCAGAACATGCTGGTAATTAAGTATCCCCCGTGGATGGATCTGGGGAGGCTGACTTTATGTAGCAGTGTTATGCTGCGGTTTTTGTCCGATCATTAGAAGCAGAGCGGTGTATAGCAGTAAAATTAGTGCAGGTGGTCCTGCGGGTCATGATAATTACACACAGAGCTGATCGTGGAGGCTTTCATGTCCGTCAGCAGGGGATGTGCGGCGGCGGGCTGGCCTCGGCACAAGACTGATGCAGCAGTATGAAGTTTAGGTTGATATAAAGACTTGGTGAAGTTCTGTTTCCGGGGTAACCGAGTCGGCAGGTCTGACGGATGTTTGAGAAGTATTTTCCCAGCTGAGAGACCGTCGGGGCTGGCGTTTCTGTCCAGCTGAGTTACACACGCCGCGCGCTCTCCTCCGGCTCGGCCCAGTGTGTAACCACGCGCCTGTGTCGTTCTGACCGTACCAGATGGAGCAGCTCCTGGGGAGCCTGATCGAGATGTGGGTGGACCGCATGGACAACATCACACAGCCTGAGAGGAGGAAGCTCTCCTCACTTGCTCTGCTCTCCCTGCTCCCGTCAGACCACAGGTGAGTCACAGTGGCCCTCGGCCAGTCCTCCGCCCGGAGACTGCAGCTCTATAACGCTGATTTGGATGGCCGTTTGGAGACTGAATGTATGCCATATCCCCTCGGTACTATGAATGACTGTGGTAGGTGGTCACGGCTGCACCTTTCTTCCCAGAAAATACTTTGTCCTACTTTCACTACCTTGACTGGAGTAGCTTAATCACTTATCTGTAAGAGTGGGCCAGCTAATCAGCGCAAGTCACTCTTGTTTAATGAGCGGGCCCCGTGCCAGAACACTTTCACTTTCACTTTCCCATCTCTCACAGCTGAGCTCCAGAGTTTAGGTGACGCGGTGGCTTCAGGGTGCCCCGTCTTCCAGGTGTGGGCATATCGTGCAACAGCCAGAGCGCCGCCCGTAGCCTCTGCCCTTTGCAGTTGTCTGCGTTTGGACAAAGCGTCAAAGGCGGCGCAGGGACCTAAACCAGTTCTCAATAATTGCACTAATTATCCATTAGTGTTGTTAACAGCGGCGAATCTAACACTCTTAATCGTGATGTTTTACCTGCTCTGTCTTGAAATAGAAAACTTGCAAACGCATTCTGGGTTTTATAAAACTTTTGAGAAATAGATGGCGCTTATTGGTGATTTCATGTTTTTTGGAATTTTCCGCTTTTTAAAAGCAGTATAAAATACAATTTTTCAATACAAATCAACCCAGGTGAAATGCTTAATTAAAAAATGTATTTTTATTTGAAATGACTGAGAGGCTTACCTTCTGTCTGCAGTGTTGCTCCTACAAATATAGAATGAATATGAGAACATTACCTTTGTCAAGTTTTATATCTTTTTGAGATAATAAGCTCGCCGATGCCCAACTGTGATACAGATTTAAAGTGATAAATCATTTTGCTATTTATGTTAAAGCAAGGCTTTTATTTTATTACCAGTGTGGGCTTAAGATTAATCTCAAAAGATTAATTGCCAATTGAAACCAATACTTAAATCAATGGGAACAAAAGCATAAACAGCAGTGCATTATGGGTGTTACGACTTTCTCGTGGCAGCTGCCCCCGCGGCTGGAAGGAGTAATGGCTGTCCCGTTGTTTTGTGGATGGGTGAGCGGTATGCTAACGCGACGGCCCATTACCAAAAACCACTGGTGTGACACGTCGCTGCTGGCGGGAAAAGGAGAGAGGTTCCCATGTTAACGGGAGCTTTATTTATTCTGGTCTCTAAACTGTCTGTTGCATATGACTGTATGTGCCCAGAGACAGCCTGGCAGCCGACACCCTAGCTCTGGGCCCCGTGCTGCCTGCCATAGACTCCCCTGCCCCTCCATATCCCTGAGCGGGGCACTCGCTGGGACCATGGGGGCCTGGATTTATTTAGTTCTGGTTTTATAGATGTGCCTCATTCACCGGCGGTATAAGATGCCATTTCAGTGCTCTTCAGTGTTCATATGTTATGATGATGTTTGCAGGAGCCCTAGTGAACTGGACCTGACTGGTGTGAGACGTCTGCCAGATAGATGCACCTCAAATCTGTGTCAAACTATCTCCACCTCACTTCCTGCTGGTTACGTACACAAACTGTCGGCCGAGCGATGGCTGCAGACGTCGCGCTTCATTGATCTCTCCTCTCTGTTTTATCACATAAACTTTCGTAACATGCATTGAAAGTGTGGTTCTACAGTTGGATGTGAAAAGTGTTTCCTCCCTCACTGTCTCCAAGGACTTGGGATTGTGGTTTTTGGCCAGAATCCCATTTATATATCGCCCGTTCTGCCTGGGACGAGTGCCACCGAATGTAATGATCCTTTCACCTCAAGTGCTCACATCAGGGTTTTTGCAGACCCTTAAGTCTTAAAACATCTTAAAATAGATTTTCGACATTCAAGGTCATTAAACATAAAAGTATTGCGAGATGTCACCTGAAGACAGGTTGAGTAATCATAAAAAAATATAGCGTTATTGGAATAACCTACAGAATGCATTCCTTGCATTCCTTAACGTGTTTTTTGTGGAAAGGGTGGGAACGAGGACTGTAAGAAGTGGCGAAAAGCCCCTTCGACAAGTGCAGGCTTTGAGGCTCTCTGTGAGATACATCTATAGACTTTTCAAACCTAGCTAGAATGCGGATAAAGGGCCCCGGATTTGCACATGAAAGGCGAGAAACCTCAGTGTTGTGCTGCTTGTCAAGGTACTGCTCTTACTGAGCCTCGGTTTAGGCATAACCACACGGCATCGGTACCAGGAACTGGCCAGGCCAGTTTGCCGGTCAGTAGGTTTTCACCCAAAGCAGGAAGTACTGTGGGTTCTCCACCCTGGCTTAATGGCATTACATAATAATAGTCTTATGATACCAGATCTCATCACATATGCCAAGCAATCATGAGCAACTGGCTAATTACATTTGCATTTCGACTGCATTGTTTTGCTTTTCCACCACAGTGACACCCCCTCTTCCACCTTCCCCTGCCATTTGAAAGGACATGCCAAGAATTAGGGGCAGACTAACTTTAGCAAGTATAGACCCTTAGGAAATGTTTTTAATTTGGAAAATTCACTAAAACCAAAAAAATAAATATATGTGGGGATGTGTTCTTACACCATATCCTACTCATTATCCCGGATTGGAATAGAGTGACCAGGTTTACCTGCTGCTTCAGAAATAACTTTGATTCTTTTGCCTCCATCTGGCTTTTTTTCCTCCTCATTCTGTTATATTTCCGGGGCACTGGACGAACAAAAGAACAAAGCGATGGTCTGCGTCCGGAACAGCGTGCCCGAAAGGCCTTTTTCATTCGGTGCGTCTTCTCCAGTACATCTTCATCAGAACCGCCTCCTCCTTTTTCAATTTGAAATCAAAGTTAGAATAACCGCGCTGTCTGCGGTGCGGAGGGGGGGCACGCCGGCTTCAGGTGTATTCCTGTGAGTGTGACAATTGCAGCACACTCTTCCTCCCAGCCTATGTGGATTTGACACCCCTGGGAAGAGCTAATAACTGCTCAGTCTTTTCCCCTTGCTTTCCTATTAAAAGTTCACTTCACCAATTTACTCATTTAATTCTTTGAAACTGGAAATGCTGTGCAGAGTTGGGACTGTTAGTTTTTTTCTTCAAAATGTCATAACTCAAAAAAAACGCTCCAATGACTCCCGTGAGATTTACCGTTCTCGAAGGTGAGGTGGGTCCCATAATGTGGAAGAATTTGCTTCCTCCTTGTTTGTAAATTTTTGAGTGCCATATTTCAGTCCCTGTACATGTGACTGGCAGCGGGTTCGATAGGGTTAGTGTCCTGCAGCCCAGAATGAACGCTCCTCTTGGCATTTAATCACAGTGTTTGTTGTAGTCTGGCATCAGAGGGGACTTTCCTGCCTGCCCGTGGAGGCAGTTGATCTAAAACACTTTTCAGGTGTTGTGTATAACACCTCTGAGATGTTAGAAAAATGCTGTAATCCAACTGTTTCAAAGGGTCAAAAAGTGCCAAAGATCCCAAATTCCCAATATAAATGTACGACCCCTGAGGGTGATTCAAAGTGTAGTTCTTTCAGGAAACATTTTACTTGTTGACAGTCATCCTATTATTAATTGTTCATTTGTGAATATAGAGTTTTCATTGCATCGTTAATTTGTGGGCCTGGACGAAGAACTTTTACATGCATGTCATTCTGGTAATAGGAAGCGCTGCCTTAATTTTTCTGTTTTGGTCCAAAGCATGAATTTAAGAAACATCTGCATCCAGCTTCCATATTCATGGCCATAATGGGTTTTGATCATTCAGTGTCAGCCGGAGGCGTGTGAGCGTGTGTTTCAGTACCATTTCGGTCTGCGTGTCTATCGAGAGAGCTGTGTATGTGCGGGATGTCTCCCGCGTCTGTGTGTGCGGGATGTCTCCCACGTCTGTGTGTGCAGGGTGTTTCCTGCGCCAGTTATTGCCACTCGCATCAGAAGCTGTCTTTTATCGTCACTCGTCTGACCCGCGGTCTTCCCAGTGCAGTAGTGTGTCATGGAAGCAGTTTGCCAGACTTTGTGGCAGATTCATTTTTTCGGTTTCCCAGAGCCGGAATGCCCTGATCAGGACACGTCTTTTTTTGTCTGTTAAATTATTCCTGTTTACTTTATTTTTGCTATAATTATTTGCACCTCTGTCCTACTGGCTGTTATGTTTTTCTCGATTTTGACACGGTACTCAGGCAGCAGAGTGCCTGTCAGCCGCGCACCGCGTTCCATCGTCTCCAGAGGCGGTGAATGCTGTTCGCTGAATGCGCTGGTTGCGCGGCCACCGCATGAATATTCCTGGCCCCCGAAAGCGGTGGTCTGTGCCCGGCTCACACCTCGTGTTGCCGAGAGGAACCCAGGTGGCTCGGGCTGATTGGAACAGGGGCCTTGCTCCTGACAACCTCTCATTCTCCTGTGCAAAGACACACCGATCTGTGCCTTTCATGGAAATGATGGTGGCAGAGACACCTGCCAAATAAAAATTACGAGGCGGGTGGGGGGCACTGAATCCTAACTAGCAGATTAACCTGGTTGGTGAGAATGTTAGATTAGACATCTTTGGTGAGTTCTGACTGTCCGTACGTGATCAGTCACTGCACATCCCGTCAAGGTCGTCACTGGTTGTTCGCTGGGTGTAAGGCACCATGCCCTATGAAAATCGTTTGGCAGTGTGTGGCTCCTCAGCCCCGTGGGGTTTGCCCCACTCTGTGCCTGTGAATTTCCTTCAGGGGCTCTGGTTTCCTCTCTCAGTGCAAAGACATGCAATCTCTGAATTGTCATTAATGTGTGATTGAGTTTGTGTGTGCATGTGTGTGCATCGTAATGACCATCCAGGGTATCCCCTACCTCCTATTCCGTGCTGCTATGTATGTATGTATGTATGGATGGATGGATGGATGTATGGATGTATGGATGGATGGATGGATGGATGGATGGTTCTGATTTATAATAGGCTATTAACCCTCCTCTGTACTCAGTTGACAATATGTTTTTTTTTTTTAACTTGGCAAGTATGCCCTATGTTCTAATTTTGGTTATAATTAGTCCAAATAGCAATAAATAAAATGCTTTAATCTGTGAGTGTTGGATTTAGAGTGTGCTCACTGTGTGTCACTGTGTTTACAGTGTGGTTCACTGGCGCTAGAAGTAGGTTAAGGATTTACCGTCTATGTATCTCTCAGTAGGTAGCTTTAGCTTCACATTCTATTCACATCATATTTCACATTTTTTACATGTACCTGTATCTTTCAGATCCTGCTATGCATTCATTCATCTGTAAAGCAATTAGCTTCTGTTTGGCAATGTGTTGGACATTCAGTTAGAACAAAGAAAGGAAGCACAGTCTGTACTCTTGGAAGACGTGTTTCCATATCAATGTTTCATATCAATTAACATGTCTGATCATCCATCCATCCATTATCTACCGCTTTTCTGGATCGGGTCGTGGGGGCAGCAGCCTAAGCAGGGAAGCCTAGGAATCCCTCTCCCCGGCCACCTCGTCCAGCTCTTCCAGGGGAATCCAGAGACATTCCCAGGCCACCCGAGAGACATAGTCTCTCCAGCGTGTCCTGGGTCTTCCCCGGGGCCTCCTCCCAGTGGGACATGCCCGGAACACCTCACCTGGGAGGCATCCTGACCAGATGCCCGAGCCACCTCATATGGCTTCTCTCGATGCGGAGGAGCAGAGGCTCTACTCTGAGTCCCCCCCGAATGACTGTGCTTCTCACCCTGTCTCTAAGGGAGAGTCCAGCCACCCTGCGGAGGAAACTCATTGCAGCCGCTTGTATTCTCGATTTCATTCTTTCGGTCACTACCCACAGCTCATGACCACAGGTGAGGGTAGGAATGTAGATCGACTGATAAATGGAGAGGTTTACCTTTCGGCTCAGCTCCTTCTCCACCACGACAGACCGATGCATCACTGCATCACTGCATCACTGATCCGCCTGTCAATCTCCCACTTCCCTCACTCGTGAACAAGACCCTAAGATGCTTAAACTCCTCCACTTGGGGAAGGACCCCCTCCCCGACCCAGAGAGAGCACTCCACCCTTTTCCGGCTGAGGAACATGGCCTCGCTTTTGGAGGTACTGATTCTCATCCCAGTCGCTTCACACTCGGCTGCGAACTGCTCCAGTGAGAGCTGAAGGTCATGGTCCGATGAAGCCAACAGAACCACATCTGCAAAACGCAGAGACCCAATCCTAACTTCACCAAACCGGACACTCAACGCCTAGAAATTCTGTCCATAAAAGTTATGAACAGAATCGGTGACAAAGGGCAGCCTTGGCGGAGTCCAACCCTCACCAGAAATGAGTCCGACTTACTGCCGACAATGCGGATCAAGCTCTGACACCAGTCATACAGGGACCGAACAGCCCTTATAAGGAGGCCCGGCACCCCATACTTCCAGAGCACTCCCCACAGGACTCCCCGAGGGACACGGTCGAATGCCTTCTCCAAGTCCACAAAGCACATGTAGACTGGTTGGGCAAACTCCCACGCACCCTCCAGGACCCTGTTGAGAGTATAGAGCTGGTCCACTGTTCCACGGCCAGGGCGAAAACCACACTGTTCCTCCTGAATCAGAGGCTCGACAATCCAACGGACCCTCCTCTCCAGGACCCCCGAATAAACCTCCCCAGGGAGGCTGAGGAGTGTGATCCCCCTATAGTTGGAACACACCTTCCGGTCCCCTTTCTTAAAGAGGGGGACCACCACCCCTGTCTGCCAATCCAGAGGCACCGCCCCTGATGTCCACGTGATGCTGCAGATGCATGTCAACCAGGACAGCCCAACAACATCCAGAGCCTTGAGTAACTCTGGGTGGATATCATCCCCCCACAGGGCCCAGCCACTGAGGAGCTTTTTAACCACCTCAGCGACCTCTGCCCCAGAGATAGGGGAGGCCACCCCCAAGTCCCCAGACTGTGCTTCCTCATTGGAAGGCGTGTCAGTGAGATTGAGGAGGTCTCCGAAGTATTCCTTCCCCCGACCCACAACGTCCCTAGTTGAGGTCAGCATTACCCCATCCCTACCATAAACAGTATTGATGCTGCACCGCTTTCCCCCCATGAGACGCCGGATGGTGGACCAGAATCTCTTCAAAGCCATCTGGAAGTCGTTCTCCATGGCCGCAAGTCCGACAACATGACCACAAAGTCGATCATCGAACTGCGTGCACATGTGGACACCCTTATGTTTGAACATGGTGTTCATTATGGACAATTCGTGACGAGCACAGGAGTCCTATAACAAAACACCGCTCGGGTTCAGATCGGGGGGGGCGTTCCTCCCAGTCACGCCACTCCAGGTCTCACTGCCCATGTCCCGTGTCATTGCCCATGTGAGCATTGAAGTCACCCAGCAGAACAAGCGAGTCCCCGGGAGGAGCGCTCTCCAACACCCCTTCCAAGGACTCCAAAAAGGGTGGGTATTCTGAACTGCTGTTTGGCGCATAAGCGCAAACAACAGTCAGGACCCGTCTCCCCACCCGAAGGCGAAGGGAGGCTACCCTCTCATCTACTGGGGTAAACCCCAATGTACAGGCGCCCAGCCAGGGGGCAATAAGTATGCCCACCCCTGCTCGGCGCCTCTCCCCATGAGCAACTCCAGAGTGGAAGAGGGTCCAACCCCCCCTCAAGGAGACTGGTTCCAGAGCCCAAGCCGACGTCGAGGTGAGCCCGACTATATCTACCTATATCTAACAACCTCGCGCACCAGCTCAGGCTCCTTCTCCACCAGAGAGGTGACATTCCATGTCCCTAGAGTTGGCTTCTGCAGCCGTGGATCGGACCGCCAAGGTCCCCGCCTTCGCCCACCACCCAGCTCACACTGCACCCGACCCCCTTGGCCCCTCCTACAGTGGTGAGCCCATTGGAGAGGGGACCCACGTTCCTTCTTCGGGCTGTGCCCGGCCAAGCCCCATGGGTGCAGGCCTGGCCACCAGCCGCTTGCCATCGAGCCCTAGGCCTGGCTCCAGAGGGGGGCCCTGGTGACCCACGTCCGGGCGAAGGAAACTGTGAATCCATGTTTTTTTTTCATCATAAGGGGTTTAATGATCAGTAATGTCTGATCAGTTTTTTTAAACTTAAAATATTAAAATATTTGAAGACAAAGCATCCTGAACAATGGATGGTTAAAATGTTGTATTAAATATTTGATACATTTAAATTAAAACAGTTATCAGGTGGCCAAAATGTAGTTTTTGTGGAAGTTAGCATGCTAAATAGCAATAATAGTGAAAATCCTATGTCCATGGTCATCCATCCATTCTTTAGAGGTGAGACCAGTCGTGCTCCTGTAGACGTGCTGTTCCTGTAAAGACCAGCCGTGTCACGAGCATGCAGGGCTGGAGCCCCTGGTGATTCGTTTGCCTTGCATGCTTTAACGGCTATGTTGTCACCATACATCGCAGCCATTATAGTACAAGGCGGCGTTTCCGAAGACCTTCATAGGTCAGCACATCACCTTCCTTCCTTCTCCTGTCCTTCTGACCCGAGCCGCACCTTCACCTGAGCCTTACAGACGAAGTAGCACATCACCTTCCTTCCTTCTCCTGTCCTTCTGACCCAAGCCGCACCTTCACCTGAGCCTTACAGACGAGGTCAGCACATCACCTTCCTTCCTTCTCCCTGACCTGCAACTGAGACCAAGCTTTCTGACACTGGGCAGCACATTTCGCTCCAGAATGCCTTGATAGTCTTGAGATT
>JAODKM010000039.1:26442788-26453877 GCA_026780845.1 Petrocephalus sullivani
CTATCAATATGGGCCAACATTTCTAAAGAATGCTTTCAGCACCTTGTTGAATCAATGCCACATAGAATTAAGGCAGTCTTGAAGGCGAAAGGGGGTCAAACACCGTATTAGTATGGTGTTCCTAATAATCCTTTAGGTGAGTGTATATACCACAGACATTTCTGCTTGTGTTTCCCCACACAGGCCTGATTCATGGCCAGCCAAGCCGTGCCGATCCTTCCCTCCGCCCTGTTCCCCTTACCCTTTCTGCTTGCTGGCCTCTTGGTAGCTCCTTTCAGTAATGCCCTTTCTTCTCAGCCTCTGTTCACCTGCCGTCCTCAAGAGATGCTTTTCATACCTCTGAACTGACTCCGTAATATTCGCAGGTGTGGCTTTCACAGTTAAAGCTCCGTAAAGTTCATGGCTCAGTGCTTGCCAGCCATTGCGTCCTTGCTTTGATCATGCAGTCCTGCTGGGAGATATGAGACACGTGTATTTCCACGGTGGTAAATCAACACTCATCTAATAAAGACTTTCATGTTTTCACATTTGTATCAGCTTGTTAGAATCACTCCTGTCTTCAGTTGGGAAACTCGGATGGAGGCAGAATGAATGAATAAACTCATTAAGGTTCTGGTTCTGTACTTCCTGAAGAAAGTTGAAGTGCATCAGCAGCTCCTTAAGGGCCTCTGTCTGTCAATGTTGTCAAGTTTGCTTACTCCAGCCTTTTAGTTTGTCTGCTTTTAAAAAAGTGAAAAATACTTTTGACTGCAATTTTTGATTCATCTCATTTTAATAAATCAAAAACACTGCAAATGAATGCTGTTAACGCATTCATGTCCCATTCGGTCAGAGGCAGTAAATACCATAGGTGACATACATAGCTAAAACCGGACCTATGTTTAGTACATAATTTTCGGTTCAATACACACAATGAAAAGAGAGCGTACATTTATTGACATGGTCGAAAAGTCAATTCAAAGGTAGATATTAAAATAATATACTAATTGTCACTGTGAGTTGGTTATGGTAATGCTGGTTACAGGCAGTAATAATTGGCAGTTTGGGAACTTTGTGCTTTATCAGTGTAATTACACCAACACTGGAGAGCAGTAGTTATACCGAAGCTGTCTGTTGGCTTTTTTATACTGAATGAATGTTGCTGGAAACACATCTAATGTGTGCTAGCTTTGACATCCCAGTATTTTTATGGAGCAAAACAAAAACAGCATCTACAAGTTAGTTAATCTCTAGGCGGCATTTGTGATGCTTTTGCCCAGAAGTTCAGACCCGGCAAAAAATAAAATTACAGCTGTAAGATGATATATCCATCCATCCATCCATTTTCTACCGCTTGTCCGGGTCGGGTCGCGGGGGCAGCAGTCTAAGCAGGGAAACCTAGACTTCCTGGACCTGCCCAGAACACCTCACCAGGGAGGCATCCAGGAGGCATCCTAACCAGATGCCCGAACCACCCCATCTGGCTCCTCTCAATGTGGAGGAGTAACGGCTCTAGTCTTGAGTCCCCCCGAATGACCCTATCTCTAAGGAAGAGCCCAGCCACCCTACAGAGGAAACTCATTTCGGCCGCTTGTATTCGCGATCTTGTTCTTTCGGTCACTACCCACAGGTCATGGCCATAGGTGAGGGTAGGAACGTAGATCGACCAGTAAATCGAGAGCTTTGCCTTTTGGCTCAGCTCCTTCTTCACCACGATGGACCGATGCAGCGCCCGCATCACTGCTGATGCCACACCGATCCACCTGTCGATCGGTCCCGCTCCATCCTTCCCTCACTCGTGAACAAGACCCGAGATACTTAAACTCCTCCACTTGGGGAAGGACCACCTCCCCGACCCGGAGAGAGCACTCCACCCTTTTTCGGCTGAGGACCATGGTCTCAGATTTGGAGGTGCTGATTCTCATCCCAGCCGCTTCACACTCGGCTGTGAACTGCTCCAGTGAGAGCTGAAGGTCACGATCTGAAGAAGCCAACAGAACCACATCATCTGCAAAAAGCAGAGACCCGATCCTGAGGCTACGAAACCAGACACCCTCAACGCCCCGGCTGCGCCTAAAAATTCTGTCCATAAAAGTTATGAAAAGAATCAGTGAAAAAGGGCAGCCCTGGCGGAATCCAACCCTCACCGGAAACGAGTCCGACTTACTGCTGACAATGCGCGGACCAAGCTCTGGCACTGGTCGTACATGGACCGAACAGCCCTTATAAGGATGCCCGGCACCCCATACTCCTGGAGCACTCCACACAGGATACCCTGAGGGACACGGTCGAATGCCTTCTCCAAATCCACAAAGCACATGTAGACTGGTTGGGCAAACTCCCACGCACCCTCCAGGACCCTGCTGAGAGTATAGAGCTGGTCCACTGTTCCATGGCCAGGGCAAAAACCACACTGCTCCTCCTGAATCAGAGGCTCGACAATCTGATGGACCCTCCTCTCCAGGACCCCCGAATAGACCTTACCAGGAAGGCTAAGGAGTGTGATCCCCCTATAGTTGGAACACACCCTCCGGTCCCCCTTCTTAAAGAGGGAGACCACCACCCCGGTCTGCCAATCCAGAGGCACTGCCCCTGATGTCCATGCGATGCTGCAGATGCGTGTCAGCCAGGACAGCCCTACAACATCCAGAGCCTTAAGGAACTCCGGGCTGATCTCATCCACCCCCAGGGCCCAGCTACCGAGGAGCTTTTTAACCACCTCAGCAACCTCTGCCCCAGAGATAGGGGAGTCCACCCCCAAGTCCCCAGACTCAGCTTCCTCATTGGAGCCCTGTGTCGGTGGGATTGAGGAGGTCTTCGAAATATTCCTTCCACCGACCCACGACATCCCTAGTTGAGGTCAGCAGTGCCCCATCCGCACCATAAACAGTGTTGATGCTGCACCACTTTCCCGCCCTGAGACGCCAGATGGTGGAACAGAACCTCTTCAAAGCCGTCCAGAAGTCGTTCTCCGTGGCCTCTCCAAACTCCTCCCACACCCAAGTTTTTGCCTCAGCGACCGCCGAAGCCGCGTTCCGCTTGGCCTGCCGGTACCCATCAGCTGCCTCTGGAGTCCCACAAGCCAAGAAGACCCGATAGGACTCCTTCTTCAGCTTGACAGCATCCCTTACCGCTGGTGTCCACCAGCGGGTTCGAGGGTTACCGCCGCGACAGGCACTGACCACCTTACGGCCACAGCTCCGGTCAGCCACCTCCTCAATGGAGGCGCAGAACATGGCCCATTCGGACTCAATGTCCCCCACGTCCCCCGGGACATGGGCGAAGTTCTTCCAGAGGTAGGAGTTGAAGCTCTTACTGTTAGAGCATTCCGCCATGCGGCCGCAAGTCCGACGACATGACCAAGCAAGCCTGGCCACCAGGCGCTCGCCATCGAGCCCCACCCCCAGACCTGGCTCCAGAGGGGGGCCCCGGTGACCCGCGTCCGGGCAAGGGAAACTGAAAATCCATGTTTGTTTTTATCATATATATATATCAAACTCCTGAAGCACCCACCACAAGACTCCCTAAGGGACACGGTCATGTGCCTTTTCCCCAAGTCCACAATGCACATGTAGACTGGTTGAGCAAACTCCCATGAACCATCCAGTATCCTTGTGAGGGTATAGAGATGGTCCAGTGTTCCGCAATTAGGGTAGAATCCTCATTCTTCCTCCTGCATCCAAGGTTCAACCAACGGATGGACCCTCCTTTCCACTACCCTGGCATTGACTTTCTCAGGGAAGTGAGAACACATCCTCCGGTCCCCTATCTTGAAGATTGGGACCACCACCCCAGTCTGCCAATTCAAAGGCACTGTCCCCATGTCCACGCAATGTTGAATAAATGAGTCAGCCAAGACAGCTACACGACATCAGTAGCTATCAATAACTCAGGGCGGATCTCATTCACCCCCAGAGCAGTTTTTTTTTTTATTCCTCTTTCCCAAATGTCCTTAACTTTATTAGCCTATGCCTAGCTTAAGGTGGCTACTTTTGGCACAACTTCACCACATGTTAATTGGGCAGTTGTGCCTTTTACCACGCACCTTGCTTAAAGCATATATAGGCTGATTTCAAGAATGTCTTACTTTTTAATTTGCTTTATATATAATATTATACACATGCAGTCAGTGACAAAGAAGTTAAGCGGACATGAAATTAATCTGCATGTAGTGAAAGGTCATGTGACTATATGACAATGACTGTAGTAGCAGGTCAAACAGCAGTAGGGGCACACTTGCCACAAGAGAGGATATATGCAACGATATGGTGCAGAAAGGAGTCATACAGCCGTTGTAACCTCTCCTGTGGCAAGCTGCTGTAACTGGCCCTTGGGATCCTGCAGATTGGCACTGGGTCTGAGTTGACGTCCGAGCTGATCCTACATGTTCGATTGGGGAAAGATCAGGGGACCTGGCTGGCCACGGGAGGGACCTTAACATGAAGCAGGCAGTCCATAGACACACATGCCATGTGTGGACGGGTTTTGTCTTTTTGAAAGACTGTACCAGGGTGCTGTCTCTGAAGGGGTAAGACATGCAGATGCAGGATGTCACTGACGTAGCGCTGTGCCATCAGGGTCCCCCAAATCACTACCAGAGATGACCTGAAGTCATACCCTGTGCCCTCACGTGCCCATTGGTTCCAACATCAGGCGACTGTGGCATCTGCATGTCCCACATGCCGGCAATCGCAGGATACGACCCACCCACAATGCGACCCCTATCAAACTCCGTCAAGTACTGCTAATGCTGCCTAATGCATCTACGAGGCACCCTCTGTGTCTGGTGACTAGACGTGCCAGCTCCTTGCAAATCAGGTCATTTACATAGCCATATATCACTGGTCTGTATGTGTACTAAATTACATCCAAATCGGACCATTACTTCAGGGTGCTTAACTTTTTTTTTTTTTGTCACTTGAGTGTGTCAAAATACACACACACACACGTGTGAGTGTGTATACAGGTTATTTTTGTTTTTTTATAATGACACAGCATCTGTTTATTTTGTTAATTTTCTATCACAACACTGCATCAGGGCGCATTTAATAGAAAATTCACAAAACACAGATAATCCTGTTACATGTAATATATAACGACAATTATTCTGACTTCAGCTGAAGATTTGAAGAAAACACAATGCTTTATTTTGTATAATTAGGCTGTAGATTTCTCAGGGATTTGCCAGTATAGTGCAGTCCGCATCGTGGTGCCGTCACACCGGTAATGACTATGGCACCATTGTACCGCCCACTCCTATCGCAGACGCTAACAAACCACTGAATGGTAATACTTTCATCCCATTGGTCGAACATCACGGCCGGCGCTCTGTTGCGTCAGCTGTCGCCACAGCGCCAGTTCATCCCCGTCTGATCACTGAGTGTCTGTGACAGACGTCGACTGCACCGGCACGAGATGTAATGCTCTGGTGGCCTCTCATATGGCCTCGCCTGGTCGTCTCTGGGATCCGCATGCAGGATGTCCTAGGGAAGCAGTGCCCAGGTAGCTGCTCACTTCTGCCCGGCCCGAAAGAGCCCTCCTTTCATTAGCCTGCTCTCTGCTCGTGTGTGGCCCCTTTGATCGCCAACCTCGTTTCCTTTCCGCACCCCTTCAGGTGGGACACCTGTGACCCTTAGGCATGTGTCATGCAGCCAGATGCAGACAGACAGACCCGTCAGGCAGGAGGCCACCCTATTGACGAAAAGCACTCTGTGCCTGCTGTCCATTTTGTTTATTTGCATAGCAAATGCTCCCTAAGTCCCAAAGCTAACATTTTAACACTTTCAGTGCAGCTTGATGTTTTACTCAGAGCTGGGATTTTGGGTAAATGTCATCTCTGTATGCATCTGAGCTCCTTCTAATGAAGTTTCATTTACCCCCAAGTCCCACAAGTTCTCATTTATGAAATATTGTGCCATTTTACATGGGCATAGGCAATCCTGGAGGATTAGTTGAGCAAAAGGCTGGTCCTGGTGTTGATTCATCCCATGTTTTTGCTGGAGGGGACACTACTGTACATTCCAGAGCATGGCCAGCCGAGACGCTGTCTGCGTGCTCACCGTCCTGCCAGTAGGGCACATTTCTCCGCTAAGAGGCTTCATCCTTTGAACCTCCTGGACACGATGGCTTGGTGATCCTTTCCTGAGTGGCTACAGGACAGAATGCACTCATAGTCTCCCGTCCACCTGGCTCATGGGCCTGTGACTGCCGTTGTGAACACTTTTTCCTTCTCAGTCATAGGCGGTGGGGGTGGGGGGGCAGTCTTCTCGCTGCAGACCCTCAGCAGGAAGAGGGGCCTGTCAGCCAGCAAGGTGAGGAGCAGCCCCACCAAGATTCTCGACATGCCCGACGCGCAGATGCTCCGTCTCCCTTTTGTGCTCAGCGCTGAAATGTGAGGAGGCCTTGGGACATTAGTCACTGTCAGTCTCTGTTTCTGTGTGTGACGGTGTGAATAACGCTGCAGGGATTGAGCTCCTGAAACACCAATGACTGGTGAGAAGGGGACGAGTGGCTGAATCGATCACTTTGCGTGTGACTGTCCTCTGAGCACACTCGCACGTGCCGGTCCACCTCGGGGGCCACTCTGGGGAGCAGAAGATGCCCCTCCCTAGGTATAGGCTGTGGCTTTCCATTTAAATTATTGTTCTATTTAAATTGTTTGCCAGGTATATAAGATCATTATTATAATTGATTTTTTTATTGGCATTCCTCATCAGTTGAGAACGCAGCTTAGGGTTTGAGTGTAGGGTCATCCCTTTGTCTGGGGCCCGTGGAGTATTTTTGGGGCTTAAAGGCCTTGCTGATGGGTCAAACAGCAATGCACAACTTTACAACGTGATTTGGACCAGCAACCTTCTGACATCGTGTATGGGGGCCACGGAGCCACTCATCACCCCATTTACCTAAAACCTGTGCTTCACATTTCTCCCTAGCCTGGTGACTTGCTAAACATTGCAGCCTCCCCCCAATTGTCCCCTGTCCCTATGTGCCACCTCCCCCCATCCTCAGAACAGAGGGTTTGTTTTCAGAATGGCGTCTTTCCCTTTGTTACTGAGCGATTCTAATCCCTGTAAATTATGAGCTTTATAAATGTATCCCTGACTAAATACATCAGGAGTGAATAAACTGCTCCTCTCCTAAGCAGGAATACCGATTGCTGGAATCAATCTCAGCTTTTCACATTCATACTTTTTCTCCAATTTAACAAGAAATATTACTCTCCTAATTTTAAATTTTTGTGAATATTTGCAGCTAGTTACCCATGTGTATATAATTAGTCTGAGAAGAGTTTGTCAGCTTGAATTTTTGAAATGCATTCAATAAAAGTTACCTTATTTATGCCGTTGTGGTCTAATGAAATGGAATGCTAATGTGGTCGGTAACAAACTGCCAAACGCTGCAGCTCTGAGTTACTGCTGCTGTGGAGACCCGAGAGGCCTACATTTCCCATACCTACATTGTGGAGAGGCCTACATTTTCCATAGAACCACCTACATTTGTCTTGCAGTGCTCCTGCTACATAGATCAAAGTATAGAATCTGAGGTTTGTGTGAACAGTTACCTCTTGTTAGTGTCTTCCTGTTGTATAAGTATATATGTCTATATTTTTGTCCGCCCTACTGTTCTCATCGCTTTCTTTTATAAAGGATAAGTTCCTCATACTGATTGCTCAGACTGACACCGTTTCCTCCTGCCTTTCCGGAGGGGCTTCACAAATCCGCATGGTTCGCGGTGTCCTCCTCTGGCTGCTGCAAGGGCACGATAAGAGTGGGCTCTAGGACCTTGGGGATTCCGGGAGCCGGTTCAAAATTGCCCAGTTTGCAGCTGACGTTTGGTAAATCCGCTCCAAACTGCAGCAAGGAGACCGTCGGCTTCCTCACTTTCCTGGTGGAGGAAGGAGCCGGGAATGCTGGGAGTCTGTCTTTCCACCATGGCTCGATTAGCACGTCTGTGAGCTTAATGCTGCGTGTCTGCAGCTGCTGGGTAAAGTTCTGTGCAGTACCAGCAGACTATTCGCACCATTCACATTTTTCACTTGCCCTAGTAAACCTGTTTGCTTCTGAAGCAAGTCCCTGCCCCCTGTCCAGTGCATGCTGGGATTGGGGGCAGGCTCACCATGACCCTTTACTGAATAAGCTTTATTGAAGACAGTGGGATGGATGGATGCATTTACGAGCTGATTTTCTGATCGACAGGGTCTATGTCTTCTGATCGACAGGGTCTGTGTCTTGTCCCACTGCAGCTGGTGACACTAGTTTTCTATTTTTCTATTTTAAAAAAAGTGACTCAAAGTGACTTTGTGCTGCTTACAGCAGTGCCGGCTTCCGGTTCCCACTTGGTTCATGCTTGTTGCCAGTTGACTTTAAAGAGCCTGCTTGCTGCTTCTGTTCGCCCGATGTTGTGCTGTTGATAATTCAGGACTTGCTGGTGCTGATTCCTTTGACCTGCTTCTCCCTTTGAGCCCTTGCAGAGTGCTACTCTGTTTGCGCTCAAGTGGTTCAACATTGTTTTCCCCATAAATTGCAGTAATCCTGCTTCGCTTCTGCGTCACATGTGAAGATTTGGAGAGAAGGAGGTCGCTTTGTCTCAGTCCTAAGAGAACGTTCCTCATTCTAAAATGTCCCTTATTCAGTCTGCGGGCTCTGCTGGGTGAGCTGGTTTGCATCTCCTTCAGAAGCTCGGCCACTGTATAGCTGTAAACTGCTTAAACTGCACTGTAGCCCAATCCCTCCCACTTCTGGCACATAAAATAATGTTTAGAATTTAATAGCCCTCTGTGATTTCAGATTATCTAAACATGATTCACTGCCTCCATAGAAATGTCTTTCCCTTCACTTAGAGTTACAGAGCAATCCTTAAGTCCGAGGCGAAATTGAGCACTGTTGCGGTCCGCACCATCATGACACCATCATAGCGCGCTTCAGAATCTACCCTGAAATTTAAGAAAAGACGCAAATCTCTCGTGTAATCATTGAACAATTTTTAAACTAACTTGCTAACTAGAGTTGTAGTCGAGGTCTGTGGTAATTATCGGCCCACAAAGTATGAGGGATTCCACGTGGCAGTGCGGCATTAAATAAAACTTCTTTATATGCCTTGTGTGATAATGGGCCTAATCATAAGTGTAGGTATATATATATTGACTCTAGAAAATAAGGAAAGCAATTCTAATAATTCAGATTGAAAGACATACAAAATTCTCATAATACAGAGAATAATTGAGTGGAAGAAATGGCCTTTTAATCAGATCTTAATCTTAAGTCCAGTATTAATGACCTTAGCGTTAGAGCTTTTATCAAGCCTTCTAAACGGCATTAAGATATGTCTTGCTATGTCGATCTTACTTTCCTTTTCCTGGTTAATCCAGACACTGGGTACAATAACTGCCTTCATGCTGTCTTACATACATCACAATGCTATCAGTACAGCTGTGAATCAGATATGAGAATTCAGCAGCCTACTCTGAAAAGTGTGGGTGTCTGCTTCAAACCGGTAAAGCCAAACTCTTGTTGCAAGCGGCCTGGCATTTCACATCACTCCCAGGCAGTGTTTCTGCTTTGTCCTTCCCAGCCTTTCATCCGCAGTGAGGAAATCCACATTCAGGAAGCCGCTGATACTTCTGCGATCAGGGATGGCTCCATTTCCTCGAGGTTGTCATTCGTCTAAACAAACAGCCCTACCAGCACCGCAATTTACATCTCTGTGCCAAAGCCTTCAGTTAATTGTCAGCATAGTTTAACGTCTCATTAATGGGGTGTAATTAATGAAGCCTCATCCCTCCCAGTTGCTTCATTTTCCTATCATGCTATTAGAAGGGAATTGCTTTAGAAACAATCCATCAGTTTCTCTCCTAATTTTTACCTCCAAAAATGGTACAGAATTAGGTCTGGTTCATCGTGACGTTAGCATAAACATTCTCTATGAATTTTTCGGTTGGGTACACCGCCCAGACATGGCATGAAGCTGCCTGAATTCCATAACGGAAGTTAATAGGCGGAATAGATTATATTTTTTCTGGCAGCTCAAGTGTTGAATATTCGTCTTTCGCCTCAGGAGGCTGTAGCTTCGCAGGTTTGGATCCTGCACCTGTGATCTGGGGTCGCAGGTTTGGATCCTGCGCCTGTGATCTGGGGTCGCAGGTTTGGATCCTGCGCCTGTGATCTGGGGTCGCAGGTTTGGATCCTGCGCCTGTGATCTGGGGTCGCAGGTTTGGATCCTGTCCTCGCAGAATAGTCACCCCTCTCTGTCAGGCCCTCCAGGAAGGCACTTAACTCCCGAGGGCACTGGGTAAATGGGGTGACCCTTTGCTCAAATCCATCACCTTACTCTCAGGCTTTACCCTCTGTATGTGCGTATATATGTGTGTGTGCTGAATTCCAACAGAGGGTCCTAGCTCTGCTGACTGCTCCTGCTCCCCTTTGTGTCCCCCCCTCAGCTGGCCCTGGAGGACCCCGTCCACAGTGTCTCCCTCCAGCAGTGTGCATATGAGAAGCTGAAGGCCCAGCAGCTGCTCATGGGCGAGCCGGCTTTCCAGGCACTGATGGAGACAGTGGACACGGAGATCGTCCGGCAGCTTCAGGAGTTCCTCAAGGGGCTCTGAGTACGCCCAGCTTGCGGACGGGATGCTGAGACGAGACCCCACGCCTCCCCCCCCCCACCCCCCGCTGACATCACCACCGCCACTGACAAGGAGCTGCAGCAGAGCCTCACAGTCAGAGAGCTACCAGAGGTCCTCACTCACCCGTTGTTTTTGCTGCTCGGTTTTTTTATCACGGGGAGGAAGTGGGTGGGGCGACATTTCCCGGAAGAGGTGGGGAAGGGGGGGCCTGCTGCCTTTAAAGCAGGCCCTTTGGACTTTTTGTATGGGGAAGCCAGAACTATGGAGTTTTTCTTTGTCATTTTAATTTAGACTTTTTTTTGTTGTTGTTTTATTTTATGATGTTTTTCTCTTTTCATTTTTGATTTATCAGTGGAGAGACTGAACAGTGTTTACAGATTTATTCTTAACCGAAATCCAGAAATGTAATTTTGTATTTATGTAAAATGTAAAATATGAAGAATATTCTCCATGACAGTCCCCTCACCCCCTCCACTTCCCCCCTACTAGCAA
>JAODKM010000039.1:26453977-26465514 GCA_026780845.1 Petrocephalus sullivani
TTTTTCAGTGGGGGAAATGAAAAGTTTTTTTAATTTTATTTTTAACCCAAAACCACAAATGTAATTTTTTTTTTTTTTTAAATTTAAAAAAAAAAGAAAATTTCCCCTGACCACCCCCCCCCCCCCCCCCCCCCAAGGTGAAGACATGACTGCTGAAATGAATTGGACGGCTGGCTGGCATTTATACACACACATACACATATATATATTTTTGCTCACCTAACAGTGGATGTGAGACACACTTTGTAGAATCGTAACAATGGAGCCACACGCGTGTGCTTTGGCGTGATCCCCTCTGCTTTTATTAACAACCGGCTGCTGCTGCTGCTTTGCTCACGCACCCCCAGCCCCCCACCCCCTCCCCATCCAGTCACGTGGTGTGTGACGATCGAGAGCACTATGGAAACCAAAGAGTGAATGAATGGTACAGTACACTGCTTTCTGTGTGCCGGTCCTGTATAGCAGACCTGCTTCCCGGCTTCCCAGGCTGCCATGCAGAGGCATTTGCTGTGACGGGCCGATGCTACAGTGCAGCAGGGCCTTTGGGGGGAGCACCTGCGTGCTCTAGCTGAATAGCCACTGTGACTGAGCTAAGTAGCATTAAAAAAATAAATAAAAATACGGCATTACACTATCAGCCTTACTTTACCCTTGAACATTTAATTTACTCTAATTCAGTTCGTTTGTTCTTGTACTGACTTTGACATCTTAAAAACTGTAGCATTGTACACTTTTTAGCCATTTAGGTTATAAAAAGGGGTCCTTGCACATTTTTCAGTAAGTCAACACCAATAAAATGCAGACCATGTTTGAACAGCCAAAAGCATTTTCGCCTCATTTCATGAATGGGAAACTTGGCTGTTTGTGGAAGGCTTGTGGAAAAATCGTTATGGCTTAGCGACGGTAGCGCGGCCACTGAAAAATTTAATCTACTTTTATCTAACTCCCAGGGTCGGTATAAAGCTAGACAATCCCATAGGTATGGTACAAATTAATACAAATTTACTCTGTGAAATTGTATTAGCACTAACTTAAATGTCAAATTCATACAATTCATCAAGGGATGGTATGTGTTCACATAGCATATAACTTAATTTCACAGACTTAACAGCATAAAAAAACATTAGAAATAGGAAGAGACCATTAATTCTATGGTAGTTTTGATGTTTAAGTGACATAAGGAACAGCAGCAGAGTTGCAAAGCGCTGGGTCGCGCTCTCGCTCCTCACTGCCTCCTGATGTCTGCGTGTGGAGCTTGCATGCTCTCTGATGGAATTTGTGCACTTACACCCTGCAATGGACTGGTGTTCCATACAGGGTTTATTCTGGCCTAATTAATTCCCAGACCTGCTGTGGATCTGCACTTGGAAGATGGTAAGTGGCTGGCCGTCTCTTAAACGTCAAATAAGTAAGTATCCAGCGGTGGTTAAGCAGCATATTTCCTTGTTTTGCGCTACATTTCTTAAAAATCTTTTTGCAAATGAGGAGTCTATGTCTTTGCATATGATGATATCATGTTATTTGTCTGTAACTGACAAGCATATTTCTCCCCGTGACTATAATGCTCGCAGGTGGCGTACTATCCACCCATTTCTTCTTCAGCCACTTACCTTTCTTGGCCAGGGACAAACATTCAGGTACCACAGGAAATTTTGAGACGCTCTTATGCGTACAGCAGGAAACTGTGGGTGAGGATTCAAACCTGCAGCCTTGGGGGGTCTCTGGGCACTGCCGCCCAGAGTTGCTCATACCTGCCACTGGCACATTTACAGCGTTTTTGCACTGCAAGGGCCTTCTGCTGAGAAGCTGCATTTGTAATTAGCTTCCAATAAACCTCTTAGCCACCCTGGATGCAGAGTCAGGCCCTGATTCCCAAACACCACAGAGGCATAAATACCCATCATTCCCTCTTCAGGTATATTGGTTGGCATGGCAACGCCTGGGATCCATTCTGCACTTCTATAATCAGAGAAAGGGAGATTTGTACAGTCTCAACAAATTAGTGTGATGGGACAAGTGTAAGTATTAATAACCCTTATAGAGCAAAGCTGCATATTTTGCAAAAACAATTCCTATTCACATAAAAATTCGTATCAGAGTGTTCTGTCCTTGGTGTATGGTGCATAACACATTGCCTTTCTGTACCGGGCCTGGATCACAGTGACCCTAATTGGATATCCATCTATTAGGACTTGGGCATTGCATCTGTTACCTTGCCCTGGGCCAGGGCCTGCAGACCTGCCCAAAGTGAAAATCCATTAGTGAGGTCTGCTGACAACACTAAGGTTCCCGTCGCTCTCCCCATGTCACTCATACAAATGTGTCTCTTTCTGGCTCTATATACAGTATGCTGCACAGCAGGGTGCTGCGTGGCGGCTTTACTTTTGGGCCATGCTTTGTAGATGTGTCCCTGGCTGACCACTTCGCTGAGCAGTTGTGTAAAAGTTTAAAACACTGGTCTGTCACATCTTTTGTTAGCCATGACTTTCCTGATTTAAATCAAAAACTTTTCCTTCTGTATAGTGGCATGCTGTTACTTCTGGGTTTGCTCTGGGCTTTTGTGTCCGCTGTTGCATAATGCGGAAAACAGGGTGTAATCGTGTGGTTATGTAACTCACAGAAGCTGTCATCTGCGACGGCTTATGCCCCGTGTGCCAGTCAGTCACCCCACCTGCATGGGAATCTGTCTTATAGCTGAATAAACATTTCCCAATGGCGGGGCTATAATCATCAATCACAAATGGGCCATAAAATTGTACCGTGCTTCTGAAACTGTTATAAACTCCCCCCCAAAAAAGAGAATTCCAAGTTACTGGTTACTTCAGACCACAGCATCTGCTTAGAAGGACACAATAACATCAGTATCTGAGTGCATCCCTGGCAGCTGGTACCAGTCCCCACTTTGCCGAAGTGGTTACAGTTACTTTTGAGTGGTGGAAATTAAACGAGGGAGAGGCTGATGTGTAAATTACCCCTGAGGAACCTTGACCTCTAGCACGGAGGGGGTAATTGGGTCTCTTCTTGAGGGCTGCTGCCCGTGCCGCCGCAGAAGTACGCCAGGGTTAATCACCGCTCAGGAGACAAATAAGCGGCCATCGCACTCTATTACGGTGTCAGGGGCCGTCGTCACACCTATGGGACAGTTTCGCACTGGCTATTTGGCGTTCATCTATTGGAATTAAAGCTTCCCACTCATCTCCGGGCGCAGCCGGTGGCTTCAGTGCCGCCCTCCCACCCGTGAGAGCCAGAGGAACTACTCGGGCTTGACATTAAGTTGGTCTGTGGTGCAGCTTTGTGAGGGCCTGTCATCATCCGGTTTTAAACCTCGGGCATTGTTTCCAAAGCCCAACAGCACTCTAAAACTGCCTACCAGCAGAGTCTGAAAGGCCTGCTTACTCCTTGACTTGCAGTTTTCTCTCTGTTCTTGTCTCCATGTGTGAGTTGTGTAACCCTCATGAATATGTGGTCAGTACTCCTCTCCCCAACGGGATCATTCACCTAGGCTTACAAGTGTGCTGTCGGAAGAAAATGATCATGGCAGCCCTCGTCCATAGCGGATCGCTGCTTTAACGCCCAAATGTTCCGTTGAAATAGATTTCTGCCCATGTGTTTTTGATGATTTTTTTTAATCCCACTCTTGTGAAACCATGGAAACGTAAGTCTGTCTTGGACTATATTCAATATTCAAAGCCTTTTGCAGTCTGTAGCTACAAACTATGGATTATTCTTGGAAGAAAGATTGTCCAGGTTCGACACTGAGGAGGAATCATTTAAAATGTATGTAAGGTAAAACAATACAAGATGCATACAAACACCTGGCTAATTTGTAAATTATGTATTTCACCTGTAATGTGAACTTACTTTTATCTTGCCTTCATTCCATATGGAACATGATTCTCCAATTCCCACAAGTGTAGATATAAAATGTTAATGCCTCATGTAAATACTTCATGACTGGAATTTGTAATGCGCTGGTGGGACCCACAGTTACATGAAGATTGAGACTCTGCTTTTGAGAGACGTCTCATTGCTGAAGGCTTCGGCCAGATGAAAGGGGATTAGTCAATCACAAGGTCACTTGGGTTTGGGAAGGATATCATTGTAAATGACGTATTGGGCACCCATTCTGTTTGAGAGAGCTGGCTGCATTAAATATTCCCTTTAGGTTTCCTGTGGTTTTGGCGGGCCACGTCAAAGGTCCCCCACCGCCCCATTCCTCTTGTTCTTCAGCTGGCCGTTTCCTCGGGAGCTTCGCATCACCGTGTACTTTACAAAGCTGCATGCTGCTTGCAGAGTCACCTGGGTCCCATGCAGGATTCTACTGGCAACTTGTATGGTAAAAGCTTGAATCCTTAATCACCGTGCCACCTTCTGTCTCAATATACTGGGGATATGATGTACACCAATACATTACACATACTTATTTCTCACTTCTCAGACATGCATAGTGCTAAACAAAATGTAAAACTCTTGATACCACAACATAACTTGTTCAACTTTCTCCCCCTGCCCATTAACCTCGTCAGGGTTCTCCAGTTTCGGTCCTGGTGGGACAGACTGAAACACACTTTGCAAATATCTTTACTCAAACATACCTTATTCAGCCCACCAGCTAATTTCCAGGTTTGCTAGGTATGACTGAGCAGGGAAATCTGCAAACTAAGTTACAGTCTGGCCCTCCAGTACCGAAACTTGGGAACCCTGACCAAGGTACATGTACCATAAGTCATGAAATGCTAGATGATGAGTAACTGATTAAATTAGCAACTAACAGTTGTGCTTACAGTCCCTACATGGCAGAAAGCATTGGTGCCTTCAGTGTAACGCAATAGTCGGGCACAAATGGCCCCAGCTTGCTAGATGTTAACACGTCATTACACCTGAAATTCTTCTTTGATTGCACCCCATCTCAGCTCAGCACTATCTTATCTGGGGTCGCACAGGGTGAAACACTTGTGGAGCAATACTGTTTCTGGCTTGGGTGTAGTGCTGAATCACTGATGTGAGCAGACGGTGTGCCAGCGAGGCTTGGGGCTGCTGTTCCACTCCACTGTGGGGTTAGGGTGTCCGTCTGTCATGGGGGGCAGGGGCTTCTCACCTAACACGACTTCCACACCGCCCTGTGTCTGTCCATCCATCCATCCATATGCCTCTAAGCTGCTTCTCTGGGGGGGCTCATTGTGCCCCCCTGTCTTACTAATACAAAGAGATCAGATGAATAATTATATACACTACTAAGTTCATTTTAACTTCAGGATGAACAAAAAATCCAGTCCAATTTGCGATGGAAATGAAGGACAAGAAAAGTCTGCCCAAGCCTTCGACACCTTTTTATAATTGCCATGTTATTAGTTTGCCTGGATATTGTAGTAGATTTTTTTCTGTGAATAAATGAAATATTCATACTTGATGTTACTCAAGCATTCTTTCCAGAAGGTAATTTTAAAAGTGCTGTTAAAATAATCTGTGGAATAACATAAAACCACTAATATGGGTTTTATTTTCGAGGGTGCCTGCAGGCCAATTATTCTGAGCCCTTCACTTTGCCAGAGATTGTGCAGGACCTGTGTTGGTAGTGCAGAATTTACATATATTTGAATGTGTATAGTACTGGTTCAGTTCCATTGTAGTATGACATCATAGATGCAGCCTTCAATCTGCCACCCTACAGAGGCTGGCATGGAGAACTGACTCACTGATGGACTTTCGCTTTGACCTTGACCACAATTTAGAAAACAGGTCCGTTCTCTCTTTTTCAGTGGTGTAATGCTGGTGGGGGGTTGGCCAGCCACCCATGGGGGGTTTTTCTCTTCCCACTTAGGAGGTTTTGGTTGTTCTTCTCTGTTATCTATCTATCGGTCTATCGGTCTGTCTGCATATCTATCTTTCTGTGTCTTAATTACTCTGTGTAAATGGTATAGACACGTATAACACACCCATGTAAACGGTGTGCTGTGGTTGGTATGAACCAGAGTGCGTTCTGTCAGCTCTAATAAACGTCCGTCCTTCCCGCAAATGTCGCCGTTCCTGCGTCTCATCGGGCCCATGCCTCATTCTGCCGTTCGACTCTAACAGCAACAGCTGTTCTGCTGGGTAATCCCAGCTCTAAAATGCGCTGTTCTGTCTGATCCATTCTGAGGCAACATCCCTGGAGAACATCAGGCAGCAGGACCGCGAGAATGCTGCTGTTCTGCGCTCTTTCCCTCAGAGGGTCCTGTTTCCCCGAGGGATTATCTGTGTGCTAAAAAGTAAGCTTCTAGTACTCTCCTACTGTTTCTATCATTTTCTAAGGCAGAAGGAGCCTCAAAGTTTCACCAAAACTGAAAGGCCACAATAAAAATGGCTTTAGATCCTCCCCCTGGAATCAGCCACAGTGTGGACTTAAGTGTAGACTGCTAATTAGTGACTGTCTGTCTGCGGTCTACCGGTATGCCCTGCTGGATTCCAAAATTGGAGACTCTAAAAACCCCAAAGACATATGAAGGAAGTTCCATTGTGAATTATCTCTATGGTTCTGTGGTGTTCCCATTCATTCTTGGCTTTAGCAATAACCCAGCTGCACAAAGAGATAACGTCTACGTCAGATGTCCAGTCTCTTCTCCATACAGATTTTGGATGGATTCTGTTCATAGCGGTAGGCCCGGCTCTGGTTCCAGTTTGAAATGACGATGGCTGAAGTCCATTCTGGACAAAGCTCACCGGCGGTGGAAAGGAGGATGATTTATTTGCTGGCTTCCCGCCCCTACATGTCCATGCAGTGATGCAGGGAGTCGCGGGGGGCGGTACTGAGCCACTTCACCTTGCCAATGCTGACTGCAGTAGACAGCCAGGCGTGAAGGGCGAATGTCCACCGTGCTGCTGGGGGATGTCCAGCGCAGACAGGTACAGGAAACTCCTCACAAAACCCAGTCTCAGCTTCGGGAAGGAGGGGGCAGGGAACGAGGGCTCATTATGGAGTAGCAAAAACCTGTTCTTGTGAGAGGAGACGGAATGAATCGTTTGTGTTATCAGGCGCTAACTCGCTGGTATGCCTAAGCCTGTTAATAACGACATGCACAGTACTGTACAAAGGTCTTAGGCAGTCAAAGAAAATGTTTTTCATCTTGGTGTAAAACTATGATATTTTCATGGTAAAAGTGTGTTTGACTAACAAGTTCAAAACATCTCCTAAAGTCACATTTGTGTATGCCCCACACTCATGGGTTCTTTGACCCGACAGCTATCCTGTCCTGTATGGCTAATCAATACCTCATTGACTTTATAAAGCTAATTAAATTAATCGAGCTGGTGGTAAAATTAATCAAATACACGGAATGGCTGAGGTGCACCCAAGGAGAAGTTTGGAATGAAGCGATGTTCTTATCTTTATCAGCTGTTTTGGAGAACAGAAAAAAGTCCTGTAAGTTTTTCTTGCGTTATTCTTCATTTGCATTTGCTCTAATGTGAAATAGTGTTTTTGTTCTGGATAAGTATACACTGACATATTGCTGTAAGCATTTCCTTGGATTGCCTAAGACTTATCGACTGTACTGTATGTACTATTAAAAGTCGTCTTTTACTATATGCATTTATCGCAATGGCAGTTTCTGTTCCACTTCTTTTTTAAAGAATTGCATGTCAGTTTTGTAGCAATTTCGATAATGGGCCATATAATATCCAGCCAGCACAAGCTGTCTGCCGTGCTGTCCCGTGCTATTAAAGTGTCATGCCTGCTGAAGCAGCAACTCCGTGACCATGGCTGTGCCTGGCTGAGACGTGAATATGGAGCTCTTCCAGGGTACAGGGCCACCCATTCACCCCTCCGTCTCTCGGCTGCTTCTACCATACCGGCCTGCAGATGTAGCCTGGAGCCTATCCCTGGCAGCACAGAGCATAAGGCAGGAGACCCACAAGGACGGAGTGCCAGTCTGTCACAAGGCACACGTTCACAATGTGTGTCCTGGAAGTGTGAGCCAGCTGTGCTGCCAACTGTGCCAGTGTGCCACCCTAGTTATGAAGAAAATCATCCCCTCTTCACATGAATATTTATGAGATGTCGGGTCACAGCACTGATGCAGACAATATTGATCCAAAGTGACCACATTAGCATATAAAAGGCGATTAAAAACAGTACCAATCTGTCTCACTGCTAATGCAAATGCTGTATTTATGAACATGTGCAGAATGTACATCTGTAGGTAGTCAAATACTTTCCTGGGTTATTTTGCCTTTGAAAATAATGCTGGTCAGGTTGACTTGACTGGCGTCTAGTCCAAGGGGTTTCTAGCTAAAATGCCAGCAGATAAGCTGGTTATACAACAGGCTTTTTATCTCGCTTCCTTTCCTCGATAAATGTAGAAGGGCAGGTTTGTATGGTGTCATTTATTTAGAAAAACATAACCTTTAAATTTCAGCGCATTGTGGTTTACGTAATGTACTGTGATCTGCGCACTTGTGTTTGTAGTAGAGTTGGGGCCGGGGGGGGGGGGGGGTTGGTGCTTCTTTGTTTAGCTGATATGCTCGGGACAACAAGTGTGTGACCTTCCCCCACAAAAGAGTCTTTGAGGCCCATTTACCCAAATTACTGGACAATTTGGGATAACCTGGGTCTGGCCCAAAACGAGTTAATGAGCCAGACACCAAGGGTTCATTCAGAAACCGTTAGCAGAACCTTCCAGTGTTTTTCAGACCAGCCTTGTCTAGGGGTGCCAGAAAGGGGGGGGGGGTAAAGTTAGAATGATTCCAGTAAATACAGCCCCAGTGTCCTTGAAATTTTTTAAACATAATTAGTTTGCTCTGGGTTGGGTGCCCAATAGGATATGCTTTCATGGGGCCTAAAATCTGTAGTGGCACCCTTGCCCAATATTAGTCTGTCCAGTTTGGCACCATCATGTTCATGTTGAGATTTCAGACGGCATCATCTGCCCCTGTGCTTCTCTTTCAGCCATGGAAGGTCAGCACTCTTGGTACAAATATAGCAAGGTGTGCCTTGCTGTGCCTGGGCTGAAACCATCTGATTGGCTGAACCCATCTTCATTTTATTTGTGAGGTGTTTCACCCATCCATCCTTCCATTTTCTGCCGCCTATCTAGTGTCGGGTCTCGGGGGCAGCAGTCTAAGCAGGGATGCCCAGACCTCCCTCTCACCAGCCACCTCCTCCAGCACCACTGGAGGAATACAAAGGCCTTCCCAGGCCAGCCTGCCCCGCGGCCTCCTCCCGGTGGGCATGCCTGGAAACCTCCCCAGGGAGCTGACCTGGAGGCATCCTAGGTGCCAGAACCGCCCTGTCTCTAAGGCTGAGCCCAGCCACCCCGCGGAGGAAACTCATTTTGGCCACTTGTATCTGTCACTACCCAGAGCTCATGACCATAGGTGAGGGTGGGAACATAGATCGACTGGTAAATTCTGGCTTAGTTCCCTCTTCACCAATACAGAAAAGCCAACACAGCCCCACAACATCAAGAGCTTTCAAGAACTCAGGGCGAATCTCATCCACCCCTGGAGCCCTACTACAGAGCAGTTGCTTGACTACTTCAGTGACCTCAGCTCTAGAGATGGGCAAGTCCCCCTCTGAGTCTTCAAGCTCTACTTCCTCCAAGGAAGGCGTATCTGCAATTTAGGAGAGCATCGAAATACACTATATTGCCAAAGGCACTGGGACACCCCTCCAAATAATTGAATTCAGGTATTCCAGTCACTTCCATATAAAATCAGTGGTAGGCTACATAAAATCAAAGCTCATGCTGAAGCGCGGTGTGCAGAATTATTAGGCAATATGAAACCACCGCTCGGATTACGATCAGGCCGGCCATTCCTCCCAACCACACCCTTCCAGGTTTCACTGTCACTACCCATGTGAGCACTGTCCTTCGGCAGAATAATGGAGTCCCAAGAAGGGGCACCTGCCAGCATTCCCTACATGGCCCCCAGGAAGGCCAGATACTCTGAATATGCACAGACAAGCCGACACAAAGCCGACCCAATCCACATTGCATCTGACCCCTACGGCTCCCCCCAGCAAGTGGTGGGCCCACAGAAGGACAGACCCATGTCAGTTGTCCAGGCCAAGCCCACCCCGGCCCCATGGGTAGAGGCCCGCCCACCAGGCACTCTCCCTCAAGCTCCCACCCCAGGCCTGGCTCCAGGGCAAGGCCCCGGTCTCCCCAATCTGGGCGGGGTAACACTGTCCTCGTTATTTATCCCCATAGGGGTCTATACGAACCGCACTCTGGCTGCACACCTAGGACCAATTTGCCCAGGGAGACCCTACCAGGGGCAATTGCCCCTGACAACATAGCTCCTAGGATCATGGAGGCACACAAACCCCTCCACCACGATAAGGTGGCGATTCAGTTTCACCCACTGTAGTTTAGTAGTAAGTGTCTGAGGCCTACATTTGATTAATGTTTGTAATAACCCACAGCTATTGCTTAGTTGTCAGTTTCAGTGAATGTTTCCCTTCCCTTAGGGGCAAAAAAGTGTGCTTTGTCTAAATGTTTACCAACTTAGTAACAGTTACACAACTGGTGCATAAAGAAGAATGATTTGATCATGCATCTGACCCTGCCCTTTGCTCTAAAATCACCAGAAGACTACAAGCTATTGATTTTCATGATGATCTGCTCCTTCTCTCATTACAATTTAATTGTTTCACTTTCTTACTGCACTAAGGCGTGAGTTATATTAAGGATTGCTAATACATATTGATCTAAGTGTGGATCACTTTACTGGAGAGACTATCTGGCTAACTCGGTTCATTTGAAGACTTGGCATTAATTAAATGACCTGACTGATGCTATTGTTTCTTTAGCCTCATCGATCATCTGATGCATTCTGCAGAAAAGGTTCATCTTTGGCCTGCTCACAAACGCCTGTGCTGATGTTTTGGTTTGAGAAGGGCAGCAGAGCCAGTGCTGACCATAATGGTATCGCCAGTCACAGTCTTAGCCTAGCTTCCCAGGCTGCCCTGCTCCAGCTGCTAGCTGGGAATTCGAATTAAACCCCGCCCTTGGCCCTTTCGACGAGAGTCACCGCTGTCATAACCATCCCGCACGCTTGCCTCCCTCAGACAGCATCCCTACAGGCACTAGCCTGTGAGTTTGACCCCCGCTGCCTTGCGGGGAGACTTTGATGGCAGGCCCTGACAGAAGCTTTAGGACGGAGACGGAACAGTGGGACGGAAAACAGCGACGCCGATCCGAAAGAGGGCAGCCCCCAGGATCCGAATCTTCCCATTGATTTTATCCTGCCGCTTTAATGCACTTAGTTTTGAATTGAGTTAATGTATAAGTTGGCAAATTTCCTAAATGGAGAAAGCCAGGTGAAGAATGGGGGTGAGGTGGGGGCTATATTATTATATCAGCATGGGGTGGGGGCCATTTTATTATATCAG
Organism: Petrocephalus sullivani; assembly: GCA_026780845.1. Lineage (NCBI taxonomy): Eukaryota > Metazoa > Chordata > Actinopteri > Osteoglossiformes > Mormyridae > Petrocephalus > Petrocephalus sullivani. The sequence continues at coordinate 26,465,349 of JAODKM010000039.1, forward strand.
CCTGGTGGCGAGGTGGGGGCCATATTATTATATCAGCCTGGTGGCGAGGTGGGGGCCATATTATTATATCAGCATGGGGGCGGGGCCGTGTTATTGTATCAGCGTGGTGGAGGGGAGGGGGCGAGATTGGTGTGGTCGCCTGGTGGCGAGGTGGGGGGGGTGGGAG
>JAODKM010000039.1:26498879-26513665 GCA_026780845.1 Petrocephalus sullivani
TCGTGCTGGCGCTGTTTGGTGTATGTCGTGCTGGCGCTGTTTGGTGTATGTCGTGCTGGCGCTGTTTGGTGTATGTCGTGCTGGCGCTGTTTGGTGTATGTCATTCTCAGTCTTTGGCCTATGCCGTTGTCATTGTTGAGAATTTGGGATTGATGCACCTGCAATTCAGGCACCAACTCTTTGGACACATATCAAGGTACTGATTGCCAGAGCTCTTTTATAGTTGACACATGCTGCTAGCTGGCATTCAGCCTAATATGACTCACATTTGTATTTGTAATTGCGGTTTTGTTTCTGTTATTCTCCCTACCCTTGGTGTCTCACATGTCCCTGTCATGTGACCTCCTCTGGGATAATGCAGCATGCCTCACTCCAAGGCTCCAAGAAGCATCAAGGCACATGAAGTCTACTGTTGCATGTTACTTTGGGGAAGAAATACTTCAAATACAGTCATCTATTGGGTTATGTCCATTTGTCAAAATATGCAGAGAAAAACGGAAATTTCTTAATATGACAATGTGCAACCTTTTCTGAATCACATTTATCAAAAAACATGATGTAGCAGAGAGATTCTGGCTTTGAATGTTACACTGACATTGTCACCTGTTGTGGGTGCAAGACATGCATTTAGTTGAAGGCATAGCTATGGGTTAGAATTTTATGTGCTGACAGACTAGGTTTAACTTACTGTACATTACAGTTATAATTTGAGTTCTTTAAAACTATTATGCTTATAAGACCCACCGGACCATAAGACAAGAAGATTCTGGACCAAATAGTATCCTACAATATCCCATAGACCATCTCTCACCTATACATAAGTTTTAACCCTCTTCTTACTGGCATAACATATTTTTATACCGTGTACATATATACATATATATATTTCTTAAGAGCACCTGCATTCCCGCAATCCATCTATTTACATCTACACTATAGAGTCTCTCTTTCCCTGCTGCTTCCTTTTGTGGATCCTAATATTGCATGACAAAAAGAGAATGACTGCTTCAAGACACAGCTCTATGATAGGAAAATATGATGATGCACAAGACTGGAAAAAGAAAGAAAAACACGGCTGTATTTGCCTAACATTTACGGCAACATTAGCCCCTAGCTAGCTGCTGTAATGTTAAATGCAGTGAAGTGGCCTGGGAGAGCCTCACCTGTCATCATGAGAAGAAAAAAACAAATAATTATGAAATAAATATTAATATTTGTCTACTGGCACTGCTCTGTGCTATAGAGAGACAGAAAGGAACCTCATGGCGCGATTTCCGCTTTCTCACTGTATGTCACCAATGTCATGTTTGTACCTATATTATATGTTCTCACTTTCGATATAATATATCATGTATTTCACGTATGTGTACAACAAAGTTAGTCTTGCTGATCTGAAAATCGCAGCGAAAAAGGAAGAGGTGAGGCAGCCTGTACCTCTGCTTCAGTGAGCCCACGGGATTACTATTGCCGGTATGCTGGTTAAAAATCCAAACATTAAGGTCACTATAGCACTCCGGTGGCGGCCTGTAGACTCGGGACTGGAGCAATCGCGGCGGCCTGTAGGATCACAAATGGAGCGGTTAGCGGGTGATCGGCGGCGGCCCGTAGGATCGCGAATGGAGCTCCATCGTGCCACTGTCACGTTCCACTGTCTACAAGACAGTCAAACCGTTGTCAAGTGCCACGGTCCTTATGTGCATGGCACTGCCCCGTAGTAACGTGACAGTACAGTACACTTAAAGCTGTAACCGCTCCTCCCCGCCGAGCACTGGCAGGAGGAAGGACCGGGAGGAGGAAATGGGCTAAGAATTACGAATGAAACAGGGAATAAGCATGCACAGAAAAGGTGAGTTAGCCCTAGCATAGGGACCAGCACTTTCCTGCATATCTTCTTCTTTAAAGCATGTGAACAGAGCAATATTCGGACCATAAGAGTCTCCCCACTTTTGGGGGAAAAAAGTGCATCTTTTGGTCTGAAAAACACGGTAAGTCATACTGGTTAACCATATGAGAAACTGGAAAAGAAACGGTGAAATTCTTGGGGTTTTAAATGGGATAACATTTTATGTGACATTTGCAGTAGTATTAGTACAGGTAGAATAAGCTTCTTTTTTGCATATGTCATCTTGCAGTCCTTTGAGACATATACACATACATAGCTACAGTTCAGTGGGAAGCCTGGAGGGTTAGCTCAGTGGCAGTCATGTATCTGGGGCTCTGGAAGCACTTTGGGGGGGTTAAGGACCTTGTTCAAGGGCCCAGCGGACTTGTGACTATCACCAAGGGCAGTATTCGTACCAGTGCTCTCCCAGTCATGGGCACAGAACCCACACACCGCCCCTAAACATCATTGTGTAGGCACCCTGGAAGTGTTCTGTGGAACAAAAAGTACATGCATGTGCTTCAAAGTACAAGCTATGCTTTACTTTTGCTGTGCATCGCATAGCCAGAAAACACCTTTACCTGCTTTCAAGAAGCTGCCCTGCTCCCCTCGCTGAAACCCACACTGGGAGCAGACAAGAAGAAGATCCAGCGTGTCTGAAGAGGATGCTGGGTGACTTGTAGCTACCGCATGGATGTATTCACATCTCCTCCCAAGACCCCTGTGGTTCCTCAGAGCCTCTGTCTCCAGCTGTGACAGCTCTCCTGGCCGCAGTAGAGCGTGAAATATGACCTCTCAAAATCCATTGCTGTCACCGAGAAGTATATGAGCTCTATCATAGGAACGCCTGTTCCCGCTCTGCCCAGAGATCGTGTGGCTTTTGTGTGACTTATACCTGAAAGTATGTGAACCTCTCAGGCCTAGATTCTGGTGTGAAAGAGAGAAAAAAAACTTTCAATCTGCAGGTTTAACTTGTGATCAGCATTCTTTGGGTGGATGTGAGAGGCCCAGGGGGGTGTTCCCCAGCCGAGTGCCAGCAGCTCGACACAGGGCACCTGCACAAACACACCAAAGTCAGGGCACGTGCACAAACACGCCTAAGTCAGGGCACGTGCACAAACACGCCTAAGTCGGGGCACGTGCACAAACACGCCAAAGTCGGGGCACGTGCACAAACACGCCAAAGACAGGGCACGTGCACAAACACACCAAAGTCAGGGCACGTGCACAAACACGCCAAAGTCAGGGCATGTGCACAAACACGCCAAAGACAGGGCACGTGCACAAACACACCAAAGTCAGGTCACGTGCACAAACACACCAAAATCACCCCTTACCCCCAGAAAACCTTGCCCAGGATAAGTGGTTGGAAAGCAGATGATGGTATTTCTCATGCATTCAGGGTAATATATTGCAACTTAATGAAATCTGTGATGTTCTTCAATCGAAAAACAATGCATCCATCCATTTTCCAAACCGCTTATCCTACTGGCTCGTGGGGGGTCCGGTGCCTAACCCGGAAGCTACGGGCACGAGGCAGGGAACAACCCAGGACGGGGGGCCAGCCCATCACAGGGCACACTCACACATGCACACCTACAGGCAATTTGGTAACTCCAATTAGCCTCGGCATGTTTTTGGACTGTGGGGGGGAACCGGAGCACCTGGAGGAAACCCAAAAACAACACATTTTCAAATGAATTATAAATAAGAAAATGGCATTACACCCCACAATTTTGCTAACAAGGTATCACCAGCAGTCTGTTCTTAATCAGTAATTGTTTTATGAAACACGCCTATTAATAATAAGGTTTCTTAAAGCGTAGCCTTCAAAAATGACAGTACTTAATAAAAAAGGCAAGCTCAGAAAATTGAAAGATGAAAATTATACCACATGCAAGTAATACTGGCCAAGAATGTGAGAAAGTGTTTAAATGCCCTGTAAAACAGGAACAAATTGAGTCAACATTTCTTCTCATGTATCAAGAGCAGCATTTGTGACAAATGTCATCTCAACACACTTGGCAGTCTTGGCGTTGGACTCTGCTGCACACAGAACTGTCATCAGAAATGTAGCAACTTCACAACAGGGTCAAGAGCTTCAGCATTATACCGGCTAAGATACAGGATCTAAGCGATTTTAAGCGTGGTGTGATTGTTAGTGCCAGACATTCCCCTTCCAGCATCTTAGAAGCTGCCCTTCCTCCTGAAAACTTCACGCACTACAATTTCTAGAGTTTACAGAAAATGGTGTGATGAACGAAAAACATCCACTCTGTGGCAGATCTGCGGGCAAAGATACCTCTTTAATGAGAGAGGTCAGAGGAGAACGGCCAGCCTCATTAGAGCTAACAGGAAGGCCACAAGAAAAAACATCTCAGTGCAACAGAGGCTTGCAACATCTCCAAACATACAGCTCATCAACCCTTGAAACATTTCTGAAGGCAAAAGTGGGTCCTACTCATTAGATTGCCCATAATGTGGCCACTGAGTGTATATATGTGGATCTTTCTAAGGAGCATTAGGTAGAGGCAGTTTGAAAAGTATATGAACCCAATGGGATCTGTTTTTTCAGCTGAGTAGAAGTTGCTTTACAGTATGTCTCACTGAGCAGACCATTCCTTCAGACCAAACCAATTACAAGCCAATCTTTACTTCAGATCAAATCTAACAAACAAACGTTTCTCCTCTGAAATTTCAAGCGTTTGTGCCACACCTATTTTTGTTTATCCTGTTTTTTTCTTACTTTTAATTTACTAAATTGTACACGAAATGCCTCTGGAATTGCCTGCTAATTTGTTTTTGCTCGAATGAAATGAAAGACCTTGGATGTCTGCAGGTGCAGCGATATCGCCTGTTGGTGTTTAACGAACATTCCCATGTTAAGTGTAAATACTCCCACACACACATAGATGTACAAGTATATGCATAGATAGTAACAGGTACAACTTCCATGTTAGATGAGCATGTTTTAAAACTCTTAACCAACCCAAAAGACTTCTTGGCCCATTGTTCCCATCTTAAATTGTATATGGTATATGGTAATGTTATATTTTCAAAGCCAGAATCTAAACAGAGTGCCTTCAGCTTGAAGGATGGATTCCTCTTGCTTGCCCTGAGATGTTTATGCAGCGCTGAGAGTTGTTACCATCTCGCTCACTCCCAGGGGCTCTCTTACCTCTAAACCCAAAACTCGTGCGGAGAGGCCGGCTTGATGTGTGCATACAGCCACACCAGCTCTCTGCGCTTTCAGGCCTTTGCAAGTGGACACCCGCAGAGCCCCTGCTGCCTCAACGAGGGGGCGGGAGAAATTTGGGCCTGGGGCAGATCACAGATGCCTGGGGACGATGCAGGAACGATACTGCCATCTGCCCCCCCCCCACACACACAAACATGCCTCTTGGGGCAGCACAGTTCTGCAAAAGTGCAACACGACCTGCAGTACTGTCTATTGTCCATACAGCAAGTGCCCCCATGAAGACTGACTGCAGCGAGCAGGGACCATAACGACAGGAGATCAGTTCCAGTCAAGGCAAACAATTATTTTGGTCCACAAAGGGCCTCTTTCCCATCCACGAGATTGAGCCCATATTCCTCTTGTCCTTGTTATTCTCTTGTCGGACTGGAGGATGCTTCGTACATATAACATATACCTACACCGCACTGATTTTCATATGCCCATTTCTGTTCTACTTATTCATTCGAGGATTTATTTACAAAGAGTGAAACTTAAGATAATCGCACCTTCTTGTAAAGACCATGGAGATAGAGGGAATGCAGATCAGGGAGCAATAGCAGTAAGTAAATAGGAGCAGATGAGGGGCCCTGAGATGATAGAGATATGTGGATGGAACTCATGTAGATGGAGCTTGTCTTATTCTGTTGCCATGCCAACAGCCAACATATTTGTGATGGAGACAAATTCCATCCACCTGCTGTCGTTGCTATACAGTATATACCCAAACACGAGCGCCTAACATCAGCTCATGTAGGGAGCAGCTTCAGGACCCACCTGAGCTTGCATCATATGCCGCTCCCTCCTTAAACAACCGAGAGATGAGATACATGCCTCAGTACTGCTATGAAATGACTTCTCTGGGATTCTCTATCCTTCCACTAAATAACCTCAAATTCAGTGCTGAAAGACCCTTCAAGCATTGCATAAAAGTCTGGCTGCACAAATGGAGATAACAAATCAATGAAACTGACATCAAACTGAATAAACTTGCTTGCTAATCATTTCAGTTCTGTGTTGTTATATTGAAAATGGCTATATATTATTTTAATATTATTTAAAATAAGAATAATATTGGGCGTTATATAGCTTTTAAAATTAGTACAGATATTTAGAAAGTTTCCAGGGCGTGTTTCTCATTGCAGAAACAAAAAGACTTGTGACTGTACAATGATATTATTAGATTCTGGAGATATGGGTATAATAATTCTCTTATCCTTCCTCTTTTGTGTGTGTGTGTGTGTGTGTGTGTGTGCGTGTGTGCGTGCGTGCGTGCGTGCGTATGTGATAAAGGCGAAGAGACATTTGCTCTTCAAGAAATATTGTCAATGAATCCAAAACCCAGGACACAATTTTACTATCCTGTATATTTCTAAAAATTCAGAGATCAGAATCAAATTTACACTTTCTGAATGGTGTAATGTAGGCTATATTTAAGTTTAAAATATAACCTAATAATGTTTTATAAATTACTATAATTCAGCTACACATCTAATATTTTATATAAATCAATTGTTTACTTTATTGATTAATCGGTTGATTGCCTGATACTGATTAGTTTATCGAGATGGAAATCACCAGTGCATATTTCTAATTAACTTGATTGACCTTCTGTTTATTTCCTCGTAAACGAGGAGTGTTTATCAGAGATAATTGCTACTTTTCGTAGCCTTCCCCCTACAAAGAGCGTGCAGAAATTAGAGGACTGCATCCGAATGCGAAACCCCAAATTCCCTGGCATACCTTGGCATATGTAAAGCGCCCGTCCTCTTAAATGTCAGCTCCGCATAATTACGTGCTGATGAATGTAGGTGTAATGCAAACTAATAATAATCGTCATTTAATTTTCTTTATTGGAAATTTAATTTCCACTTTAAGTGAAAATAATAAACTAACAGTAATATCAGGTTTGAAAAAAAACTGGACGACAACACAGAGGTTGTTCAGTAACTGCGTGGTTTATTGTAATGCTAGGAAGCAGGTATCATGTTAAGAGTAATTCGGAAACCATAAAGTCCCAAATTTTGTACAATTGGAATGTAGCACACCGTGTGATAATCTTTGCATGGAAATACAACGATGCGTTGCAAATGCAGAACACGAGATACACAAAACAGCGTGGTACATGTTCCTTATTTTCCCGTCCGCACCGCCAAATAAAAGTCTTTTTTTTGTCTTGGACCTTTTCAGTTTCAGAAATCTGGTAAAATTCCACATATACAGTCCTTTGCGGTTTACATTACTTTAGGCAGACGTCTGGTCCTTACGCTGGTGGGAGGCATACAGTCATAGGTTTTAAAGTCTATAGGTTTTACCTCACGAAAATACCAAGAAGGGAAAGTTCATGGTCTGTAAAATTTGCATTTAATAATTTTCTTGAAAGCATTTTGGAAGTCTTTGTTAAAGTATGCGTATATAATTGGATTCAAAAGAGAGTTTGAGTAGCCGAGCCAATTGATCACATGCCCAAGCCACTCCGGCATGTAGCAGCTGTCGCGACAGAAAGGCAGGACCAAGGCGACAATAAAGAAGGGCAGCCAGCAGAGGATGAAGGTGCCCATGATGATCCCAAGCGTCTTGACAGTTTTGCGCTCCCTCGCCAAAGCCATCTTTCTCTTAGCTTCTGTGTTTTTCTCGTTCCTGTTCTCGAAGCACGGAGCAGACTGCGGGGTGTTTGGCAGAGGAAGGTGCTGCTTGGAGTTGTTCTGAACCTCTATGATCTCCAGAGACTCGGCGTCCTCCCCGTGTGTGACTGCGCCGTTTACGCACGGGTTTGGCTTCGGCTCCACGCTGCGCCTCCAGTTCCTGCTCGTCTCCCCGTTGCTCTTCTTATGGAAGATGGCTGGAGACACTGCCAAGCATCTGTCCGACACTTTCTTTTTCTCCGGCTTGCGGACTGTTTTCCGGATTCGGAACCTTGCAGCTTTGAATATCTTCCCATAGAGGACCAGCATGAGAAGCAGCGGGATATAAAAAGCGCCGAAAGTCGAGTAGATGGTGTACCCAGGGTCTTGGCTTATGGTGCAGGCGTCGGGGTTAGCTCTGTCCTCGGGCTTTCTCCAGCCTAACATCGGTGGAATAGAGATCGAAAAGCCTATTATCCACGTGAGGCTGATTAAGATCGCTGCTCGCCTGGGAGTCCTCTTGTTCACATAGTCTATGGGGTCGGTAATCGCCCAGTATCTGTCCAGCGCGATTGCGCACAAGTGCAGGATGGAAGATGTGCAACACAACACGTCCAAAGAAATGAAAATGTCACAAGTTACCTGTCCCAGGGTCCACTTGTTTAAGACCTGATAAAGGGCTGCCATGGGTAACACTAGTACAGAAACCATGAGGTCCGTGACGGCTAAAGATCCGATTAAATAGTTCGCCACATTCTGAAGGGATCTCTCAAGGGCGATCGCCGCGACCACGCAGGTATTCCCAAATATGGCACAGAGAATTAACGCTGCTAGGAACAGGGAGGTCAGAAGCTGGTAACTTAGTGCCACTTCGGCCAAGGCCGTCGCGTTTCCATTCCTGTCGGGACGATCTAACTGTGTGGTGTTGTTTGTATTTTCCATTTCGAGAGAACATAGAGGATGGCGAGGAGTTCAGTCCCTGGCACCGATGCCGGCGCCCAGCACTACTCCATGGTGATCAGGAAGGTGAGCCGCAGGCATGGCGATGTGGAGGCTCATGGCAGTGTGGCGGTGCAGAGGCTCATGGCTCAGCCCCGACGCGCGCTGGTGTACTTACTGCTCCCGCGAATCACTGGCGTCTGCTGACGAAGTGCATTAATTTATAGCAGCGCTGGAAGGTACGTCAGATGGCTGCGGGGTCGCGGCACAGCAGCGCCGATTTCTGCTCCTGGCTGCCTTCTCTCTTCTATGAACGAACCTCACAGACCTGTACGTTTGTTTCAGTCAAAAACCCTTTTCCCGTTTTTTTGACTAGCTTGATGAATATAGAGCTTTTTCTTTGGGGGAGTGGGGGTTGCAACTACTTTATTCATGTATTCGCGAATGAATGGTTTATTTCATTTCACTGAAGGCTCACATATGACTTTTTAAATATGAAAAGCATACTTAGTGCGAAGTCCTCGTAATATAACGTCGTCTTTATTCCAAGCTGGAATAGGTTTTCGTTGCATATTTTTTTTAGCTGCATCTTCCACACGCGTCTGCATGGAGCGAAGAAAAGACAAATATAAGTAACCTATTAACATAGTTGTTGAAAATAATTTGCTTTCCAAAGTAATTTAATCTACCTACCTCTGGAAAAGAACGGAATTAATCGGAATGTGATCCGATTAATGCGAAGAGTTGAAGAATGATGAAGCAAACGAATGTTTGCTTCTTTTACAATGTCGCTTATAACCTTTATAATAATAATTATTATTGTTATTGTTGTTGTTTATGTTATATTTGCCTAGCTTGCCGCGGCGCACAGATGGCAGGTCGCTGTCCGCCCCAAACTCGCCGGCTGCCCGCTTCAGAACCCCGGACAGCTCCGTGCGCCGAAGTCGGCTGCTGCCATCTGGTGTGAGACGGGGACTGTGGGCGAAATATAAGCGCACTGAAGTAAACGGCTTCAGTCCACAGATCGATGCTGGTCGCATTCTTCCGCGGTGGGGCAAATATAACCACTTTATATGCGGCTCAATTTCACTTGAAAGAATCGAAGTTAGTCGGAGGCCTTCAAGCAGTAAAATGGCGAGATTATTTTGAAGCTGAATACCACATATAATCAAAAAAGCTATATTAATAACTCACATTATTTAATTAGTCAGTGATCGAACGGACAACACATTGACGTTCTGCATATAGCTATTCCGCCCTCTCTGATGAGAAGAGCACCTTTTAAGCAGTGTAGAAAACCTCCACACAGTCCGATTTCACTTGAGTTATTATGTATGTAATAAACCAGGTAAACATTTATACTTGTTACTTACATTGAGCCTTATTTGGTGCATGTGATGAAACCGAAAAAAGCAAGGTCACCCCCCCCCCTCTGATCAGCCATTGGCATTTCTGTTTGGTGTGTGTGTGTGCTTATGTTTATATTACTTTGTGGGGACCAAATGGCCCCCACAATGTGATAAAAACCTGGTATTTTGACATTGTGGGGACCATTTTTCAGGTCCTCACAAAGATAACTAACTAAAAATGGCAAAAGTCTCATATTTCGTTTGGTTACTCATGGTTAAGGTTAGATTTCCCCCAATGTGATAAAACTTGTTACTATAATCTGTGCAATCTATGCAATTAAACGATGAACGTAGCCAAAGCTGTTGGATTTTGTTTGGTTACCTGTGGTTAAGATTGGGGCTGGGGAAGGGTTTTGCTTGTTATAGTTAGGATTAGGATACTATGTGTATATAACATTGTAGTAACTGAATGTGCCCATAATATGATAAAAACCTGTCATTTTGACTTTCTGGGGGCCATCTTCTCCCACATGGGCAAACTCAATTTCATAAAAAATCTGACTGTCAAAATCTGAAATAATCTGAATGTCAAAAGTCTAAGGTTAGGAGTGGTGTTATAGTGGGGCATGGCGAAGGAGGGGCGAGTCACATGGCTATTCCAAGAAATCTGAGTTTTATTTAACAGAAACAAACAGAAATGGGGAAACGGGAATCAGAAGGAACCACGAGGGGTCAAATGAAATATTTCCTTTTTTTTGCATTATTATTATTATTATTATTATTATCGTTGTTGTTTTTGTCTTTTTTTTCCATGCTTAGTTTGCTGATTTGTTTTTCTCTGTGTGCTCTGAAGTTCAGAAATGGTGGCTCTAACTTGAATTTAATAACCATGAATTTGACAATATGTGGGAAAAAAAACTCTTAAAAAAAACCTTATCTTTAATGGAGAATACATTTTGGTATTCAATAAAGAAGACAATAATTCTGGTGGGACCTGTATTTAACAATATCTTAAAATGAAAATGAATATTTTGAATCAGATCTATTTCTGACCATAATTATGCCTAAAATAGACCACTGCATTTAAATACGGCATAACTCAAGAATGAACACATTTTAAATGAATTTTATTTCTTAAGCGTATCTATGTTTAATTACATTTGGATCTGGTAATTTATGGTAATTTAGACCTTTATGAAGTAATCTCTATAACCATTTTAAAGAAAACTATGTAACCAATGTATGTAGCCGTTGGTGTTTTCACTTAAATCTTTTTGCTTATTTGAATATATCCATGGAAGTACTGCAGGTGTTTAATTTTGAACTCTTCTAGGCTCTTGCTGTGGTCTCTGCCTCTATACCATGACCTGGTAAAGTGCTCTGAAAAGGCTTGGGGCACTGGCAGGGCTCATGGTTCCTACCCAAGCACTTACCCCAGTTCACAGTGGGAGCTGGGTCTTAGTATAATCCATCTCCAACCGCTCTGTCTGTGTTACGTTCCAGAACGTAAAGAGGGTGGTGTGTCTGGGATTGTGGAGGCTGGGTGTGTGTTTCTGGCTGAGAAATTACAAAAGGTGAAACCAGAAATTGAATCAACCAGTCCCATGGGATCAGTTTTGACCAGGTGGGCGGGGTTTCCTGTATATCGCCAACTCGACCATACGCTCAGCGGCACCCGGCTTTCCCATACTGTCGTCCTTGCATCCTCTATTTCCTCTAGAATCTGTATTTTTCTAAAACCACTAAACATCCCATTGGTATTCTCAATCTGTCATACAATGTGCCTGCTTTTTGACACCCTAAACTTGTGGAGGAAAGTTAGACGTGCATGCGCTTACATCCACCCGTAGGAAATCATTGTTAAGCACGCGATACTAGAAGGTGAGTGCCAGGCCGTGTATCTTTTGGAGGGTTAGCCTAATCTTAGGAGGGCTTATAGGGAAGTAGCGCGGGTTTTGTTCTGTTCATTCCTAAGCCTCCCATCCTTAGCAGTTGGTTTCACGATCATCGCTGGGTTAATAAGACTATCCCATTCTGTAACAAAACTCTCTGTGTGTGATCTTTGAGTCCCTATCTGTGTTGTTCGTGGTGCATGGCACAACTACAGGAGAAACTACTTCACTCATATCTCTGTTCACCCCTGACCTAGAGCAGTGGGTTATAGCAGTCTACCACTGAATGTTCAGGGTCTCTGTCTAACAGGTGTGTCCTTTATGTCTGTAGAGCTCCTGTGTAACAGCTGTGCCTGCCACTGAATTTGCAGGGTTTCTGTCTAACAGGTGTGTCCCTTATGTCTGTACAGCGCCTCTGTAACAGCTGTGCCTGCCACTGGATGTGCAGGGTTTCTGTCTAACAGGTGTGTCCTTTATGTCTGTAGAGCTCCTGTGTAACAGCTGTGCCTGCCACTGGATGTGCAGGGTTTCTGTCTAACAGGTGTGTCCCTTATGTTTGTAGAGCTCCTGTCTAACAGCTGTGCCTGCCACTGGATGTTCAGGGTCTCTGTCTAACAGGTGTGTCCCTTTTGTCTGTAGAGCGCCTCTGTAACAGCTGTGCCTGCCACTGGCTGTGCAGGGTCTCTGTCTAACAGGTGTGTCCCTTATGTCTGTAGAGCTCCTTTGTAACAGCTGTGCCTGCCACTGGATTTGCAGGGTTTCTGTCTAACACGTGTGTCCCTTTTGTCTGTAGAGTGCCTCTGTAACAGCTGTGCCTGCCACTGGCTGTGCAGGGTTTCTGTCTAACAGGTGTGTCCCTTATGTCTGTAGAGCGCCTCTGTAACAGCTGTGCCTGCCACTGGATTTGCAGGGTCTCTGTCTAACAGGTGTGTCCCTTTTGTCTGTAGAGCACCTGTGGAACAGCTGTGCCTGCCACTGGATGTGCAGGGTCTCTGTCTAACAGGTGTGTCCCTTTTGTCTGTAGAGCGCCTCTGTAACAGCTGTGCCTGCCACTGGCTGTGCAGGGTCTCTGTCTAACAGGTGTGTCCCTTATGTCTGTAGAGCTCCTTTGTAACAGCTGTGCCTGCCACTGGATGTGCAGGGTCTCTGTCTAACACGTGTGTCCCTTTTGTCTGTAGAGCACCTGTGGAACAGCTGTGCCTGCCACTGGATGTGCAGGGTCTCTGTCTAACAGGTGTGTCCCTTATGTCTGTAGAGCTCCTTTGTAACAGCTGTGCCTGCCACTGGATTTGCAGGGTTTCTGTCTAACACGTGTGTCCCTTATGTCTGTAGAGCGCCTCTGTAACAGCTGTGCCTGCCACTGGATGTGCAGGGTTTCTGTCTAACAGGTGTGTCCCTTATGTCTGTAGAGCTCCTGTCTAACAGCTGTGCCTGCCACTGGATGTGCAGGGTCTCTGTATAACAGGTGTGTCCTTAAATGTCTATATGTGTCTATAGGGCCCCGATATACCTTGGGTATCAGTGGCCAAGCCTGCAAATTCTGTTGCTTTGTTTAAAGTGAGCACTTAAAAACACATGTTCCTTATTTTGGTTTTTACTGGCTTTTCATAACTATTTAAGGCCAAAACTGGGAAATTAGGATAGATATAATCATTTAAAAACCTCAGATTCTCCAAATGGCATGTAATATTTTTCTAACTATAAGCCCTTAACATTTGAGTGAGGAAAAAAGGAATATATTTTGTCATCAAGTTGATAGCAGAGTGGCCTTTCCTCCCAAAATTATGTAAGCACGAGTATTTGATATGCAAATGACGACAACAGGTTTTAATGATGTTCCATCTTAAGTGTCCTAGAGAATTACAGATAATTACGCTCTGTGGTCCATGTCTGCAGTGACTAATGGTGAAGAGCCTGCTTCCTAACTCTGAAGGGGCACTTCTGGAAGTGGCTCTGTGGCGTGGTGGCTATAAATTACCTGTAGGGATCTTACAAAGCATCTGCCTACGTAACAAATTTTACTCCTATTTCATCAAAATACAACAGTGCTGTATAGTTAAAGTGACTGTGTCTGGGAAAAGTGTTCTGTTTAATGTATATGTATTTACCAGATGGACCTGCTAATAGTCACAACATGGTGACCTCACAACCCCAGGGTGGGCATTTAACCATTTTAAAGGGAAAATGTATTTTTTTAAATATCAAAAAATGTTAAATCAAGTTTAAGTTGTAATGTAATACCACAAATATTTCTTTTTTTAAGAATTCATGAAAGTATAGAAGATTAATAAGCCTATACTGTAAATGTAGGCCTAACCCCTCCTTCCCAACTGATGCTACTCTCACAGGAATCACAAGCAGACGGGATAGATTGGGTTCACAGTTCATATGTTATTAGCACTCGCAATAAAACAGCTTATTGTCAATATAGGCACTGTACAATAACGTAACGCAACTCCAGCTCCACACTGGTCACCAGCATAAGACAATGTGATAATACATTATATTATTATATTACATTATACAGTATACATACTTTGTTTTTGGTTCAGGACTCAGATCTGCCATATATTGATGTGCAAATGCTGATAATATCTTGATATCAACCTTTTTATGAGGAAAAATGTGCTTATATTATCTAATATAAAAAAGCGATGGCAGTACAGACATAATTTTAGAAATGGTGAGTGTAGAATGTCTTTTTTTTTGCATCCTTTTGCAGAAGTCAGTTTGATAACACCTTAACCTTACAGAGAAATACCAGAAAATGGTGGCTTCTGTATAGCCTAATGAGAACTGCTTTGCAATAAACCTTATATAGTGATCAGATGATGAGATGTTGATTAATTCTTTGGCTGTTTTAAA
>JAODKM010000039.1:26530338-26547406 GCA_026780845.1 Petrocephalus sullivani
ACCCCAAAAAAATAATAGGTATAATGTTTTATAGATAGACAGACAGATGGATAGATCGATAGATAGATAGATAGATACATACATACATACATACATACATACATATGATAGCGTGTATGTCACCTAAAATACATTTAAAAAAAACCATGCCCATTTCGTCCTGCCAACCCACTGTGTTGTGCAGTGTTACTCGGCTCCCTAAGAGTGATAGTGATCATTATCCTACACTGAAGCATTCTACAAATAGGGTTGACCCCTAGCCGGCGTGTGAGGAGGACAGAATCTGTCTAGACTAGATTAGCCCACTGAGAGAAGCAGATGTCCTTTTTGGCAGTGCTTTTTTTAGGGTAAAGGGGAAAGACAAACGCCAGTGCAGTAACAGGGAGTGAATCGCCGGCTTGCTCTCTGTCCATCCTGCATGTCAGGTGACCTCCAAGCCCAAAGTAAGCAATGACAGCCCCCTCTCTGATTTATAGATCACGTGAATCCTCAAGGTTTGCTTTCTGCTGTAAAGCCAGTGGAGCAGTCCGGTCTCAGCTATCACCTGTCTCTGCAGAAGCTCCTTTCCCTGCTCACTGCCGCGCGCCCTGGGCATGCAGGAGGAAGCCCTGCCTCGCCTTCGGCGCTCTGCTTGGAGGACTTCTCATGTCTGGGACCAGGAGTGACACTTTTGGTTATTGCTGCTGAATATTCAAGAACAGTAGTAGAAGGAAAGTAACTAAAAATGCCGGTGGTTTTGTGATTAACAGCCGTGCTCTCGTGAGGATTCCGTTATAAAACAAGCCGGTTCATGTTAAACAAACGGGAGTGATCTCAGGAATTTGTCCTGTGACACAATATATGTGGTGTGCACAGAGGTCAGACTGGGCCATCTGCTTCTCTCCTAAGTTTACACCGGGCAACATCTCAGTCATGACTGTCCATCCATCCATCTTCCAGCTGCTTATCTAGGTCAGGGTCTTTGGGGAGTTTGGAGCCAATCCCAGACAAGATGGGTGTACCCTGGATAGGGTGCCAGTAAGTCATAACTTTAATTTGCTGCTTATTTTTACGGAAGTCATAACTTTAATTTGCTGCTTATTTAACGTAAGGAGACTGAATTTTACGGAAGCCGTTCTTTACAGTAAAGATTGTGAATTTTATGGATTTTATGGATTGTTTTTGTTTATTTCCCCATATCCAACCACAGTCATGCTGCGTGTTGGGGTCATGCTGTGTGTTGGGGCCATGCTGTGTTTTGGGGTCATGCTGCATGTTGGGGTCATGCTGTGTGTTGGGGTCATGCTGTGTGTTGGGGCCATGCTGTGTTTTGGGGTCATGCTGTGTGTTGGGGTCATGCTGTGTGTTGGGGTCATGCTGCGTTTTGGGGTCATGCTGTGTATTGGGGTCATGCTGTGTATTGGGGTCATGCTGTGTTTTGTCAAACACAAGTTACCATGTTATCTCTCCTTATGTATTCAATGTCCAGCTGTAAGCAGAAAGCAAAGTTGTCACAGTGCTAATAGAGAATCAGGAGGCGCCCCGCCCCTCGCCGGCAGCGTTTCCGACGTGCCCTCGTTTCGCTGCCTCGCACAGGCCGTCCTCACAGACCTCAGGCCCCTGCCCCAGTGTGTCGCCTCCTGTTTTCCCCGGGGACTCGGCCAGGCCAGAGTCATTCTGGCGCTTAGCAAGTTCATTGTATTAACAGAATTGTGGCTTTTTAGAGTCACATCGTCTTATTTCGGCCACAGTTTGCTGCCACCCTCGACTCCAAAGGTGGGAAATGCTCCTTTTAGATAAGGGAATATATCACAGCAAATAGCTATTAATGACCTGCAGTGCATTCCACAGAAGTGTGCAGACATTACAGGAGAGACAAATGTGTGTTTCGGCTGGGGCTGGATTATTCACAACTAATTTGAACAAGCTTGCGTTGTTGTGTAGATGAAGTTTGACTTCTTCGATTTTCCTCTGTTACTGATTATTCTTATATTTCTCAATGTTGCCTCAAGAATTTTGGTCTTTTAACAGACTCTTTCAAAGACAGCACCAAAATGCAGTTACTTATGGGAGAGTTCCTGAATGTAATGTATGCATTTGTGAAATTTCACACTTAATTTTTGGGTACCTAATAGAGATCATTCTATGCATTGATTAAAATATATTTGTTGTAACATTTTAAAGACATCCCTCAATGCAGCTGGTTATTTAACCCCAGCCATACAGGCTAAAATGGGCGGCGCAGTGTCTCCCTCAGCAGGTAAGTCTCACCATGAGATTTGGGTTTTCGAATCCTGCCTCCACTCTAGGGGTGTGGAATCTGTATTTTCTCCCCTTGAATTGCCCATTGAGCGTGACTGTGTGTGCGTGTCCTACAATGGCCCGGCATCCCACCCTGGGTGTCTCCTAGACCCTCAGCAGGATAAGTGGATAGAAGATTGAAGGTTGGATATACAGGCTAAAAATAAAACATCTGTGCCCTCCTACCACTTTCATATATGTGGAGGAGGCAGACAGTGTGTGTGTGTGTGTGTGTTCTGCATTTTATAAGGACACATGTGCCAGCATTAATCAGGAAGCGAAGCCTGTGGTGATGTGTCCGTCCATCACGCCATCTGGCGCAGCACGCAGAGCACCACGAGAGGACACTTCATGCCTCACTTTATGGCCAACAGTGTCCTTGATGGGTCTCTAGCAGTACAGCTTTTCAGAGCTAGATTTCACTGTGTGCTGCACAGGTTCTGACCTGATCTCCCTATTCAACACATCCACGGTTATGCTGAAGCATCAGATAGGCTCTCTATTTAAAACAGATACTTTGTGCCAGTGCTTACTACTCACTGCTGCTTAACTACCCTTGCATATATGATGCAGCTGTGTATTTATCCCTTTAATCCAAAGGTACAAATGAGAAACCTGGGTCAAGCAGACCGTAGAGTAACTGGGGGTCAGGGGCCCTGCTCAGGGGCCCGGGAGAGAGATCACTCTGCTGATTTTGTGACTTGAACCAGTGACAGCCTCCAACCCACTGAGCCACACACCACCCCCACCATACAAAGAAAATAATACTATTAGTACTGAAACCCATACCCTAATTTAGAAGACAAATGTATACTGCAAGGGCACAACTAGGAAAGAGAGCATTAAGAGCCATCATGGTCAACAGCAGTTAAGGATTTAAGGATTTGAGGTCTGTGAAAGTTCCTGCAAACCTTCAAGCTAAAGACGTGGCTGACAGTTACAGACCAAACCTAAGGGGGAGGTCGGCTTTCCTGCAAACCCTCTGATTTATCAGCACTGCAAATATGATTCACTTCAGACACACATACTAATTCGGCTCCATTGATCCCGGTCTCCTGGGTGCCATGATGGTTTTGTGGATGTCGCTGTTTCTTTATATCTCCAGGGGTTAAAGTTAGTCACTAATGCTAATTGGTGTCTCTTAGTTGCCGTTCATGTGTAC
Organism: Petrocephalus sullivani; assembly: GCA_026780845.1. Taxonomy (NCBI): domain Eukaryota; kingdom Metazoa; phylum Chordata; class Actinopteri; order Osteoglossiformes; family Mormyridae; genus Petrocephalus; species Petrocephalus sullivani. The sequence continues at coordinate 26,533,781 of JAODKM010000039.1, forward strand.
ATACATGTGCCCTGTGTTGGGCTGTTATTGCCTCTGGGGGGCAGCCTTGCCTTGATCCCTGTGATGGGCTGTTGTTGCTTCTGGGGGGTAGCCTTGCCTCATTCCCTGAGATGGGCTGTTGTTGCTTCTGTGGGGTAGCCATGCCTCGTTCCCTGTGATGGCCTTTTGTTGCCTCTGGGGGGTAGCCTTGTCACGTTTCCTGTAATTGCCTTTCCTTGCCTCTGGGGGGTAGCCCTGCCTCATTCCCTGTGATGGGCTGTCGTTGCCTCAGGGAGGTAGCCCTGTCTTGTTCCCTGACATGGGCTGTCGTTGCTTCTGGGGGGATAGCCCTGCCTCGTTCCCTGTGATGGGCTGTCGTTGCCTCTGGGGGGTAGCCCTGCCTCGTTACCTGTGATGGGCTGTCGTTGCCTCTGGGGGGTAGCCCTGCCTCGATCCCTGTGATGGGCTGTTGTTGCCTCTGGGGGGTAGCCCTGTCACATTCCCTGTGTTGCCATGTGCCCTAACCAGCATAAGCGATTAGACAGATGAATGATCTGTGTGGTCTGACCCCAATTTAGCATGTCATAATACTTTAGCCTTCTTTTTCCTCCTTGACAAATATGCTACCAATTGATTGATTCCTCTCGATGAATAGCCACAATGAAATGGAAGAAGGACAGGGTATGCTCGGCTGAGCAGTTGGTCGCCATGAACATTGGCTGCCGTGGATCACGGGAAGTTCACCGGAGCTTTTTCTTGTCATCGCCGGAGTTCGGCAGCGTTGGAGAGCACAGTGGATGTGTCCCCCTCCATTAAAATGCCATGTGTGCTCCCTCCTCCGCCCTGTACATGTCCCCTGCAGCCCTGAGGACGGCGAGATCCACCCAGAGATCTGCAGGCTCTTCATCCAGCTGCAGTGCTGCCTGGAGATGTACATCACGGAGATGCTGAAGTCCGTCTGCCTGCTGGGCTCTTTGCAGATCCACAGGAAAGGTGCATCACCATGGCCTGACCCCCCGACCCGACTAGAGACTGCCAAGACCCTCACTCTTCTTGCTGTTGATGCATTTTATTTTAGGGGTGGCCAATCGGGTTATATCGACTAAATTAAGCCTTTAGGCTCACTGATCAAACCCAGGTTTGATAGATCTTTGACCGATCAGTTCTCTAATTAGTAACCTAATTAGGGAGTTGCAGTGGAAACCCGCATATCACCGGTCCTTTCTGCATAAGATTGGCCATCCCTGTTTTAGCAGATCCTTCAGTCCTTCAAACATGTGATTTTTGTTCTCTGTCCTGAACAGTAGACAGATATTATTCATCAGTTATCTGTCAATTGATCCCTATGAAGTATTCTTAACCTTTCAATGAATTGTCTTACGAGCCGAATGCTAGCACATATTTATCACAAGGATAATGCACTGCGGCTTGCATGCCTTCCAGTTTTACCTTTTTAAATATCCTATCATTTTGTGCGGACTTCACCAGGGAAGGAGTCCCACTCAGCCCCCCGGGTGGACAGCAAACTGGACGAGAGCTCTGACATACCGATCCTGGAGGACACGTCGTCCTCACCGGTGGACTGCCCTCAGTACTGCTGGCTGGTCTCCACAGATGTCGAAAACACAGAGAGGTAGGAACCGTCACACCTGGAAGCCTGTTTATTTGCATTTCCTGGGATTAGAACCCACAACCTTTCGCACTGTTAACACATTGCTGAACTTGTTGAACCAGGCAAGATGCCTCCCAGATCCTTTTCTATGGCAGGCAGGACATGAAGGTGGGGTTGAGGCACTACAGTGTTTCATTCCCTGCCCCATAAAATGCAAAGTTAAAGCAGGAGACCAGTTGTACCCTAGTCAAAGTTAGGGCTGTGCTCTTTGGGTTGAGGGGTCTGTTTGTGATGAAAACAAAAAAAGTGTTAGATGTAGAACAAAATGATAGCAGCATCCAACCATGCTGGCAGTGCAGACAGTACCCTGGTGTCTCTCAGAGTCTTTGTTAATAGTATGCAATTGCGGCTCCTGACATTTGTATGTTGGCAGGCTGGTTCATGATGTACAAAAATTTCATGGACCGGTAAAACTGGCAAGGGTAAGGTGGGGGGGGGGGGGGGCCATTGTGAATGTGAGGGACTGTAAAAAAATGTATATATAGTTATATTTATGGAAATTAACCAACACCTCCCCAAACCCCCAAAAATTCTGCAGATTGGGGGTTGGGAATACCTTGGACACAAGTACACCAGTGCCTGTCAATGAGACAGTGAGCGTCTTCAGTCGTGTCTTGACGGGGTGGTGACCTGTGACTTGCAGCTGACAGCTGTGCTTTCATAGCTGGGCTCCCGCTGTGGGTCCAGAATCCCGACCCGCTTCTGACGCCCCACGGCCCATCACATTAGCAAAAGCATTCATTTAAAATGCAAAGATTTTCATGAATATGCTCACCTCCATCCAAGGACAGACAGAGTTGCCCAGCTTCCACTAAATTTGTAACACATCGCATAATCAGTCGGATTATCTTTACCGGAGACAGCAATAGAAAATGAAAGAGGCGTCTCGCACACTTTTTCATTGCTGGAGAGGTTCCACACCAAGGCTTTGTCTCCTGCATGTCAGCTGTGCTGCATTAAAGTAGAAAGTGCCCTTCATCTGGCATACGAGCTGCTCACTGCGTAATAATAAAGGTGCTATTCGGTGCTACTGGTGGCTCAAGAAAAGCAGTCATTTCATGGTACCTCGCAATCAGTCCGTAAGAACCCACCCACAGACAGGCCCCGCCCACAGACAGGCCCCGCCCACAGATGGTCACATGACTTGATAAGATGGGCATGAATCTAGTGGCATCATAGAATAGAAGCGTGACTGATCTGGATTAGATGTGTCAGTCTCATGGCCGTCTTGGTTTAATGCCTGCACAGGGACATGAGGGAGATGAAGAACCTCCTTAGCAAACTCAGGGAAGCCATGCCTTTGCCACTGAAGAATCAAGGTATGTTGGTCTGACAGCTTTTGTTGGCTTTACCACCATAATCCTGACTTTAAGACTGATTCAGCTCAGAATAAAAGGAAATGTAAGCCTTCATAAAACAATCATTTGGGGTTTGTTGTTGCCTTCCTGGTTAGCTAACCCTTTTTCCCCTAAGCTGCTTCCACATCAAGTGGGACTGTGGAAGAGACATTCCAGTAGGGCAGGGGAATGGTGCATTATGGGATTGCTGTCAATGTCTTATTGCCTTAGGTAAAGAAGAATGTGTATGTTCTTGTTATGTGCTGACCCTGAAACTGGAAACTGCCTGTTTGCCTGTTTGTGAAGATAATCAGAGGCCCCTTTGCCTTGCTGAGAGAACAAGACTCCTGACATAGGCTGTTCAATGTCGCATAGGATGATAATGGGAGAGAAGTCAGAAATATCGAATAGAGAAACAGTGGTATGTTCGTGTGCAATCTTATATGTTTGCTTTGTTTAATATGATTTGCTTAATTGAATGCAAGGGATCAAATGGAAATATGCGAAGGACTAGTGAGGGTGGGATACGACTGATGGCGACTAGCCGTCTGTCCCTGGGCCTGTCCCTGGGCCTAGAGGACTGTGGAGGTGCATGAGATCCCCACCTATGAGGTCATCATGCTTTTCATCTTAACCAATGGGGTAGAAGATTTCCATTTAAGGGAGTTCCCTAGAGGAACCAGCAGCCATCGCATTATGATGACACATTATCTGAGCATACCTAGGCTTACGTGTGCTGAAGGGGAGAGGTGGATAGTTCAGGTCCAAGTAAAAATCCAGATCAAGGTTACATTTCAACCAACCAGTTGAGCACTCTGTGACTGTGACTCCTTATGCTCAACTGGTTGGGTGAGACTAAATTATGGTCTGGATTTTTACTTCCTGGACCTAAAATTTCCACTCCTGCTGAACGGCCACCTTGTATTGTCTCCCATATGACACAGATGACAGCAGTCTGCTCAATCTCACTCCGTACCCCCTGGTCCGACAGAGGAAGAAGCGCTTCCTGGGGCTGTGCTGCCTGGTCTCCAGCTAAGAGTCTCTGCACTATCCGCAGTAGAGAAGGTGGAAACAAGAACATTGTGTGAACATTACCCATAATCCCTCAGCACTTGTTTCTCCCAAAACTATTACTGCCATATCCAAAACATTTATGTGTTTGAAAAAGCTGCCCCATTTTCTAGCTTTATTTTGTGATAAAAAAGTAATTCTTAAAAAAAAAGATTAATAGTCACAAACATATATATTCTAATTTTGTTTATGATGCTTTTTAACAGTTATTTCCCAATTTGTAAGTGGTCTCAAACTACTGCTGATCTGTTAGCAGGAAACAAAACCAGATGAAATATTATAGGTTTTTAACTTGCTCCTCCATAATAACCACAGCTATCTTGCTTAATATTTAATATTAATTTGAGAGCTTCTGTTGAAAGGGATCCCTTTTCCCAAAGGCGAGACTGAGAAGACGTCTGTGTATTTTACATCTGTTGGAGCCAGACGCATGGATCTAGACACAAATGAAAACTACCAAACTAGCTTCTATTGGCAGTATCTATGTATTGTCACACATAATTAGACAGCTTGTACGAAAGACGTGCACTAATTTGTTTTTCTCTTCTAGTCCTGTAACAGTACTTATATATAATTTAGTCTTCCATGTACCGAGAAACCTGTACCCCACATTACTTTTCCACTTCAGTGATACTATACAATACATTTACAAAGCCTTTGCACTTAAAATATACCATAGTATATAAATAAAAAACTTCTGCAGATATATGTGCCATGTATATATACATATATACATATGTATGTGTGGAAATATGTCTCCATGTATACATACATGTATATATCTATATATATATGGTGACTCACACTTTAGCATTACATATTTATTTTATGGTGGCTTAATTTGGTCGATATAACCTGATGGTCTCCCCATTCGGCTTATACATCCAGACTGAAAAGGCACAGCATGGTTTTTGCTTCTAAATTATAGTACTAAGTGTTTAGGGCATGCAGAAGGTAATGTCATATAAGTTGAATGAAGTTATAGGCCATTTTACATTGTTAATAAACCTTTTTTTTAATTAAATCACTTTGTGTCCTGTGTTTTCTGTGTCGGCATCTGGATTCTTGGACTTAAGAGTGAAGAGGAGCGTTTTAAGCCACGCAGCACATGCACAATGCACCCTCTGAATCGGCTGGCAGGCCTCCCGTCGACAGTCTGCCTTCTCGCCGGAGAATACGCTCACCTGGCCTGCCAGACAGATGCAGGAAGTGTGTGTCCAAATGAAACAAGCCGAGAGTCATGGGGCTGAATTCCAAACACAGCACAACTGAAAATAAGACGTGGGTCTGTTTCTCACTCACCCTAAGTGCCTTAAATAAACTGGATAAAAACCATCTCCTTATGCTATTAAATTCTTTGCAGACATCATTGCCGGTGTTATTAACACTATCACTAACTTACAGGCCCAAAGTATGGGTAGTGGTTGAAGCCTTTTAAGCATACGGCATCTGCTTACCGGTTCAATGGCTCTTTGTTAACCTGACAACAAGTCAACAGTGTAAATGCCCTGAGGTGTTCTGGGAGTTTAATGGGTAGCAGGAGGGGATAACATGTGCCACGCTTCTCTCTTTCTGAGGAACATTTCCCAAAGCCTATGCACTCCTGCAACAAGATCCCAGGAGACCGGTGGAGTTCTCTGATCATGACTGATATATGTGGACCCTGTGGGATGGATACAAAGGGAGGACCATCTTCATGCTCTAGGCAAACTCAGCATGATTCCAGATGCAGTGATGACAGTTAGCCATTTAAGTGCTCTCGTTTGCTCCAGTGACTTCTTAAATGTGCGGGGCGAGCTGGCAATGGTAGGAGGTGACATGTACCCCCAGGGTGACTGTGTGTTTAATTCCTCAGCCCTTGTCAGATTCTTGCAATCAAAAACGTTTATGACCTCCGCTATAATATGACTTATCTAATCATCTGACTCAATATCTGAACCATGGGCAACTAATTACACGACAATTTAGGAAAACACACACAATTCCCACATAATAATTTTGGAATTTTTCTGTGCCAATTCAAGTAAAGCAATGCAAATGTAGCGATAACACAAGAAGAAACTGTAAAATAATAAAAGAATAATTTACTCAACGCGTAACCTACCTCTGTTTTTAGCCGCAAACTTCAGGGTCACTGCAAGTCCTCATTAGATACATGGTTTGGGAAAATGAATGGCTAGCAATAATATGTTTTTAATTTTAATAATTAAAAATAATTTTGGATTTTCAAAAAACATTGTTTTAAGACATAGAAAAGCATAGTTTTTTTTATCACAATTATTGCCACTATTCAGTTGGGAATATGTATTTTTGTTAAGATATTGAAGGGATTTTGCAGAAGTCATCATAGTTCTTCATAATTAAAATCCTTAATCATTAATAACTTTTATGATCTAATTCGCAGCTGCCATTGCCTTGTTCTGCATCAGTATCCCTTCACGCTGGATATTCTTGCCTGTGAATTTGTGGCAGTGTAGAACATTTGCCACATGAGGTCGCTGTCTCTCCTTACGTGAGATATTAGCTGCACAGCAAAATCCCAGAAAAATATAAAAGTACGTGTATAAAGCCCATATCAATATGTTTGTAGTAAGACTGACTAGTAATTTAGTGGGAAGTACAAAGTACATGGAATACATGTAATAGATAATGTTTTAACAGCTCTAATTCTCCTCAAAGAAAATAATAGAATTAATTAAGCAGGAAGAGTCGATAAAACATGGATGAATGGATTCCATCATCGGGGCGACCTTCAAGGGCCGGCATGGAGGACTCATGTATTCACTGATGTATTTATTGTTGGACTCTGGCTTGCTCCCAACAAGCCCTCACTCTGAGCAAGCATGCTCACTCTTTCATTTTCTGTAATGTTAGCATGCCCAGGGGGGTGGGCAGCCAGTTGAGGTTTTTTTTCTCCCTGTTGGGAGTTTTTGGTTCCTCTCCTCCATTGTTCATTTTCTGTCTTTTCTCTCTGTTCTGTCTTCTTTGATTCTATGCATTTTATCAATGTACATCAATGTGTACTACACCCATGTAACGCGCCCTGGGACAACCCTGTAGTGAAGGGCGCTATATAAAAATAAACTGAATTGAATTGAATTCTTGTTTTACCCCAGTGGCACTGACCAGTATAGGTCAGATTCTGTGGCACTGCCACGCCTGTGACCAAGATAAGCCTTTCTGAGAAGGATGGGGGGGCTGTGGTAGCAGTATTGTTTTAATCCAACCTTCCATCCCATAAAATTTCTTTTATTATACATTTTCTAAATTTAATTTCTGTTCCTGTCTGAAGAGGACTGATGCTCATATGTGGCACTCATACACAAACAGAAACTTCACCTAAACAGTCCTATCATCTTAATTCAGCTGCTGGGGCCTCTAGGTGCAGGCTCCAGCTCCTGGTCAGCGTTTAACGGGCAAAGAGTAATCTGCACTTTGCACACAGGCAGGGGACATTACCCTGACAGTGAGCTGCTTTGAGGGATGGTATTGAGCTGATTCTGGTGGGGGCTCTGGGCGGTGAGAGGCCCCAGACACCACGCACCCCCTCTGCAGCTGTGTGTCAGCCCGGCGTGTGGCTGAGGGCGATAGGTAACCAGGCTCTTTCAGCCTGGTCCAGGCATGTCCACTGACATTAAAGTAACACATGAGCTGACTCTTTTTGCAAATGGCAGATATCAGTAAATGCAAGACTGGTATTTTATACTTTATTTTACATGCATATTCTCACTTAATTGCTCATGTTATCACAAAGCCAGGCACATGTTTATGAATCAGGATTTTGAAACATAATGAAGTAATTTTCATTTATGAAAATGTTTGGTTTATTTCTGAAGAGCCCTCAAGAGTCACATTCCTGCAGGCTCACTACCGTCAGCGTCTCCTTCCTGCACCTCCTGAGCCCTGCCTCGCATTCCGTCATGGTCATGGCAGCGGCTCCCTCCTCGGTCTTGCAGCACACCAGGGACCCCGTCTCCGTGCAGCTCCCAGCTTCCCGGCACATGCACAGATTTGTGTGCTCTTGGGGGGTGCCAAGCAGAAATAAGAACATGGCTCGCGTAAATGATTGGCCGGCGGCTGAGCTAAGCAAACACTGTCCTTGCAGCTCATCACCAAGCATGAGGCTGACACTCGCACTCCCATCCATGCTCATAAAAATGCCCATGGAAATATTACATTTAATCAAAAATGGAAACTTTTAGCATTAGCATGTTAGCATCCTCAGCTCCTATATTCAACAGTCCTATATGGTTATGTAGTTTTGGTCCTTTTGCTCAATCGACTGATTTTGCTGGGTAATTGGAGCAACTGAAATAAAGGTAGCTGATTGTTAGAAAGACCTTGGTGTGTATGTTGATACTTCCATGTCCCACTCTCGCCAGTGTGGGGAAGCAATTAAAAAGGCCTATAGGATGTTGGGTTACATCTCTAGGTGTGTTGAGTTTAAGTCAAGGGAGGTAATGCCGAGATTATACAACTCCCTGGTAAGACCACACCTAGAATATTGTGTGCAGGTTTGGTGTCCTTATCTTAAAAAGGACATTGCAACCTTAGGAAAGGTGAAGCGTAGGGCCACAAGAATGATTCCTGGTCTTAGGGGATGTTATATGGGGAAAGGGTAGCTGAGCTAAATCTGTTCAGCCTCGCACAAAGGAGACTGGGGGAGGACATGATCCAGGTATATAAGATTCTAACAGGACTGGATGCTGTTCAACCAAATAGTTATTTCAGCATTAGTTCAAATACAAGAACTCGTGGCCATAGGTGGAAATTAACGGGAGAACATTTTAAGCTGGATTTGAGGAAGCACTTCTTTACACAGCGGGTAGTTGGAGTATGGTTAGTGTAGTGCAAGCTAATACCTTGGGTTCCTTTAAATCAGAGCTAGATAAATTTTTAACAACTCTGAGCTATTAAGTTCTCCCCAAACGAGGTCAATGGGCCGATTGGCTTCCTCTCGTTTGTATATTTCTTATGTTCTTATGTTCTTATATAGAAATGTCACCGCATTTTAAAGTCACACATCCCAGGCTCTGCGTTGATGCTGTAGTACTGGAAAACTATGTACCGTTACATCTCTCCCACATTTGGCAGTCGGGACAGGACGTTGTTTTACGGGCTGGCCACGTGCAGTCACTGTCCGCAGCCAGCATGTATTCCCGGCCCAAACACTTCAGTGCATGCATCTTGCAAACGGTCAGCCGGTCCGCCGATCCTCGCTGGTTCCATGCACACACTTCCAAAGAGGACCTAGAAACATAATGGGCCAGTGAGTGTCATTCTCCTCCTTCCCAGCTCGCTCAGGGTCCTGCCACCATTAAATACCATTCCTTGAGCCACTACACTGCCTCCTGCTGGTCTCCATGGACAAGCTGTGTAATTTTTTTTCCCCAGGAAGCATACACATATGAAAAGAAGATCAAAGCTCACTTGCACTCATAGGGCATTTTACAGACACATTTGTCTTTCACCAGCTTCTCCCAAGGCTGGCACTGCGCAGCTGGCTTTGCGGCTTCTGTGGGTACTGGAAGAAAAAAAATAATATATATATTATTATATATATATTAGTTATTTTGTGAATGCATGCATATAAAGTGAACATTGTGCACCACATGGTGATTAGAAACAACCTGAATTAGTTAAAGGTTTTTGAATTGGTATTGCTCCAAAACTCTTCTCTTGTGCTGGACTGCATTTATAATACAAATAGTAATCTTTAAAACTGAATAAAATGTTTCTGGAATACCAGTAAATAGATGATGAATAGAGTTCTGTTAACCTTACAGGACACATCTAGAAGATGATTTGTTAAATAAATGTGAAATAAATGTGAATTAGTGAAGCAGTTGAATTCATTAAGATAGGGTGGAACAGCAATTCAATCCCTACGTATCACTGTTATTTTGCGTATGTCCCCCGGATAGCCAGGAAGGCGCACAGTAGCTGTGTCATGCCTTACATGTGCTACACCGCACTGGCTCCTGCAGCGACCAGTTCAGACTGGAATCACACAGGATCTCCAAGCTGCCCTCCAGCTGTTTTCCCGGTGGGCAGGACAGTGCTATCGCCTCTCCAATCTCATAGGTCAGTTTCCAGGGGCTGCCTATTACATCAGGTGGGAGCTGCGGCGGGCCACATACTGTCTCTAGAGATACGGTATCGCTGTATCAGTGGAATGTACATTTTTTTTTATAATAACATCACGTTAACCTCAAAACCAGGCCAACAATTCCCAGAAATATTGTTCTGACAGTTTAAAAATGCAGCAAGCTACGAAATAAAGCTTTTTGTTCATGAAGATCACAGATTTAATTGAATAGCACTTGAATAGATACTTGAGTAGTCGCTGAGATTTGAGTGATAAACACACAAACAAAACCACACTTAATTATTTTGCATTTTCACAGACTGGCACACCCCTTACTCTTGCATTCCTTCCGAGAGTGGATCCACGTCAGGTCCTCGCCACATTCTGCCACTGCGTCCCCGAGGAGGTGGTATCCCTCGATGCAGGTGTACACGATCTTACTTCCAACAGGATAGGCATCATTAGGGGCCTACGTTTGAAAACAAACATTCTCTGGGCTCTTGGATCCGCAACACGTCTGCAATTTCCTATGCTCTGCACACTGCGGTTCATGTCCACAATGAGCGTTACTTTGTGGTCAGAGTGAAACTAAGTCACAAAGCAAAGAAATGCATAAATAAATTGAAACATGGAGTCCGGAAAGAGGACAGAAAACAGATGTGCCTGGGAGAAATATTTCAAAACTTTTCGAGTCAAAAGCTCATGTAGAAAAAAGTGATCCTTACCAGCACAAACCCATTTCTTAAATGAGGTGGATTCTTACAAGACTTTGTTGGCGAAAGAGATGAATCAAAACAGTGAGGTTCCATTGTACTAAAAGAAAAACACACACATACTGTAACAAAACAAGCAAAATGACCAGGCTCAAACACTCCGGCTTTAAACTCTCTTCCACAAGCACCATGTCTTTAATTCTTAGAAAGGTTTTGATATTACACTTTAGCGCAGAAATGTATTTATATAAAAAGCACACATTAGATCTAAGTATTTAATGATGAATAAATGCTCTTGATGTTTGCGACTGAACGGCTGTTTTTACCGCAGGTGTTCGAGGTCTTCATCTAGGCAGGCCGTGTGCTCCACGGGCAGGCCCCTACAGGCCTGACCTCCCATCTTTGGGTGCGGATTGCTGCAAGTCCGAGATCTTGACCTCTGACTTTGAAAGCAGGAGCTCCAGGCAGACCAGCAGGTCCAACCTCCATGGATCACACCTGTCACAATTATACATGTACTCAACGTAAATATACTCCTCAAAATAATGCAGAGTACTGCTGTTTACTATACTTCATAATATACGACACTAGGATATACCACCCTTACATGTACTGGTAACTAAGCGTTTGTCTGGAAAATGGGGGAGTATGCCTTCAAACTGTGGAGCATTGTACGAGGTGCAAACCATCAATTTATGCTTTTATTAATAGCTATTTTGGTGGTGCAGAACGTTACATTTTATATAAATTATCTCAGACTACTCAGTTACTATTTGTGGATTTATATTGATCACACTTAAATATGATTATTACTCATAATAATATAAAATTTACTTTGTGCTTAACATTTATTCATGATCATTAGGCTGCAGGCTGTTCATTATAAATAGGACATGGGCCAGATCCCAGAAGTGTGTGTGAAGAGCTCGTGTGAGTGAACATCACATTCCGGTCACAGAAACAGAGTATCCAGGCCTTTCCTTCCTTAACTTTGGGTCTAGCTGAGATGTGGACTGAATGAAGGTCATAGCTAACTTGCTTCTGTAGACATACACTATATGGGCAAAAGTGTTGTGACATACCTCTCAATCACTGAATTTAGGTGTTCCATTCAGATCAGAGGTGTACGAAATCAAGCACCTAGCCATGCAGTCATGTTTACAAACATATGTGAAAGAATGGATGATTCTGATTGCACCTTTGCAATAAGTCCATCCATCCATTTTCTGAAACTGCTAATCCTTCTGAGGTATCCTCCCAGAAGCTAAGGGCACATGGTGGGGAACAATCCAGAACAGGGGATTCTCACATCTTAGGGTACACTCATATATGCATGCATGGTAGCTCCAAATAGCCTCTGCATGTTTTTGGATTGTAGTGGGAAACCCCACAACAACACAGGGGGAACATGCAAACTCCACACATGGAACCTGGGCAGAGATTTGAACCCTGGTCCCAGAGATGTGAGGCAACAGTGCTAACCAGTGCACCACCATGCCACCTCTGCAATAAGTATATTTGTGGAATTTCTTCATCGATATTCCACAGTCAACTGTAAATGGTATTATTGCACAATGTTTCGGAAGTACAGAAAGTCTGTACCCCATAAAGCAGTGCTGAGGCTCACAGCGCATAAAAGTCGCCAACCCTCTTTTGTCTCAATTCATTCAGAGTTTCAAACTTCTTCTGGCATTAACCCAGCACAAAAACTGTGCCTGGAGCTTCATGGAATGAGCTTCTATGGCTAAACAGATGCATGTAAGCCTCACATCACCAAGTGAAGTGCCAAATGTTGGATGGAGTGGTGTAAGGCATGCCGCCACTGGACTCTGAAGCAGTGGTGTAAGGCATGCCGCCACTGGGCTCTGGAACAGTGGAAACATGTCGTGTGGGGTGATGAATCATGCTTCTGTGTCACTCTGACGGATGAGTTTGGCAGATGTCAGGAGAATGTTACCTGTCTGATTACGCTGAGCCAACTGCAAAGTTTGGTGGAGCAGGGATAATGGTATGGGGTTGTTTTTGAAGGGTTGGGTTAGACCCCTTAGTTCCAGTGTAGGGAGATCTTAAAGCATCAGCATATTGAGACATTTTGGACCTTGTGGGAACAGTTTGGGGAAGGTCCTTGTCTGTTTCAGTATGACTGTCCCCCAGTGTGTCCCAGGCTTCTCTTTTTTGAGAGGCTACAGCATTGTGTCCATTAATGTAATGGTTGAGAGAATAATATCATACATAATATATGATGTATCAGGATCGATGCAGGAAATCTCGAGGTTCATAAAAGATGCTCGAGTCACCTAGTTCCTCTCCTCTTAGCATTTTTTTCTTTTGATCCTCTCAAAAAGCTGTCATATAATATTGACTGTGAGAAAGTGAATTATTGCACAACAGCGCGAAGATTCAAATGCCCTGATAGGAGAAACATACACCTCTGGTTCAGTACTGGAAAATGTAATAAAATCATGCTAATTCAGTTAGCAAAATAAATGTGCCAAATCTGTCCAAGTACTTCATCATCCCTGACAGCAGATAAGATCCGATTTTGTTGGTAGTTACCACCCCCAAAAATCCGAGGCGGGACGGTAGTGCCGGTAAAGCTGCGGCCGCGCTCCTCACCGTACCCTCCGAGGCGGGACGGTAGCGGCGGTAAAGCTGTGGCCGCACTCCTCACTGTACCCTCTGAGGCGGGACGGTAGCGGCGGTACAGCTGCGGCCGCCCTCCTCCCCGTACCCTCCGCGGCGGGGCGCGAGGGGCGGTACGGCTGC
>JAODKM010000039.1:26555523-26566128 GCA_026780845.1 Petrocephalus sullivani
GCCTAAACACTTTCCATATTCTCAGAAGTACCTAAATGTGTGAAATATCTATATCCTCTCTGACCTTTACACAATACCATGAAGCTTGTTTGTCATCTATTCAGAGCTGTGATCTGATTGGCTCCAATGCTCCAATCAGCTTCTATTATTCTTGCCCATTTCAGACAAGGAGAGAAGACATCTTTATTCTTATCCATAAAAACCTTAATCCAGATTCTGTTTGGATTTATCAAGTGGTCTGTGATAAGATTTATGTTTTTTAAATTACCATTTGTGGAAACCAACATGCAAATGAAGCTGGTGGTCGATGAAAATCTTTTCTCTGAGAAACAATTGACCAAATGGCTTAAGAGTTAAAGACCCTTTAAAATCTGAAAGCTACAGCTTTTTGCTGTAGTGCCTCAGACATCTAATGTTTTTTTTATTATTTTATTTGTAAATTTACGGAAATGCTTTAAATGTGAGAAATCATACATGTGGCAAGCAGTATATTTCATTTTGTTGGGATAACAACCTGACGATTCAGGGTAGTTTACCATTTGAAATGGAGAAAAACATCCCTGCAGGAATAACCTGCTGCAAACCCTGGAATCCTTTGTTTTGAGAATAGATTTTTCTTTAAAAGCAAGCTAACAATATAGACTACAGATTGATTTGAGAGCACATGAACAGCTGTGACTAACAGAAGCAAATGTTTTCTATTGCTTTGTATGAATGTGAGTCAGCTTACCTTCATTGTTGCAGAGTATGAGAATCTCTGTGAAAGCGTAGTGCTGATTGTAAAGGGCGCTTTGGGGGAGCTCTGGTTATATGGCCCCTGATTGGCCAGGGGTCTGAGACCTTCTGAGACATTCTTCCCACTAAGAACGTCTCGCCTTGCACAACAGGAAACTGGAAGATTTTAAATTTTTTTCCTGTCAAAGGAATTCAAACATTTTTTTTAGTAGGTCCCAGAGCTGAGCACAAGAAGCCAGCTGAAGGTTACACTTACCCAAAGTATCCAAAGCATTAACACATTGTGATAATAAAGTGAAGGATTAAAACACAAAAATACAAAAATGTTATGTTTTATCTTGTCAACAGCTGAGGTCAGATTTACACAATTCTGTCCCAGCTAAATACAAAAGGTATCAGAATCAGATTTATCTGATGTGTACAGATAAAAGTCTAACACACATCATTAACAGTACTGTTTTCCATGTGAAGTTAAATTTTAAGCCAATTTAATAGCGGTAGCACCACAGTTTGCACGTAATGGCTAACATTTCACGGTTAGCTAGTTAGTTAATGACCTAAAGACAAAGTCAGATAAGACATTCGGCTGTTTTAGTACAATAATATAGCTCAGGAGCAAGCTGAGGCTGTTAAAGCTTTTTATCATGTAATTAATCAAAGCTATGCTGTTTTTATTACATTTTCCTGGTAATTATTGCAACATGCTGGTCGGTCTGCTCTAGTATGGTGAGAACATTGAATAGCGGAGAGAGGCATCTCGGTTTGCACTTACAAATCGCACCTGGCAGGCAAACAGCTGTCCTCCGGATTTCTTACACCTCAGTAAATCATACTTAATGCACACTGACACAGACAAATGCACTGTTTCTACATGAAATATCACTAAGTCCCCTCAGTAACCAACTTTTGATTTCATGTTTGGAAAATGCAGCAAGGGTAATTTATCACTTTACCCTATTATGAAATTATCTCAGTATCATTACCAAGAACAGACCTCATTTCAGTCTGTGTTAATGTTCCATCCATCCATCTTCCCCATATGTGTATCCTGGGTAGTGTAACACAGAAAGTCCAAAAGCAAAACCCATCATTTTTTCAGAAAAACATGAATCAAGAGCAAACGAAGTACTAAACAATCCGTAGGCTGACTACAGTGAAAATGAGTAACACATACAGTAAGGGATTCGTCAACCAGAACTAAGGCTCCTAATGTGACTTGTACACGGCACAAAAGGAAAGACACAGGGGTTTAAAAATCCAAACACATAACAAGATACTGGAACAAACAATGATCAAAAGATAGGTGCAGTCCATTCAGCATTCTGGCTTGGGGCAGTGTTTGGGTAGAAAAAGCTGGGGGCTGTACTATTGGCTTTAACAGGGGATCATGGAATGTAAGATTTATCCTGTACTGTGGGGGGTAACTGTAATCTGTGGGGTGTAGTTAGCGGTTCTAGAAGACCAGAGGGCAGGTGACGATAAGACTTGGATTGGGCACAACCGGGATAGGATATACACAAATTGGGCAACCAGAAGGTGTTTCCACTGTCGAATACAGAATGCACCAATGCACCGGATGCTTGCATGACGAGAGCTGGGAGTGACTGTAGTGCAACAATTATAACGTAAGTCTTGTGATGAGGAGTTTGTTTAGAATCTCTATGATCATGGGTGTTTGGCATCCAGGAACCAGTGACACCACTCCTCAAACGCGTAGACCAATATATCATCAATTCAGATAATACAAATTTTCCAAGGTACTCATACAGAAGTTTTTTGATAAAATCCTGGAATATGAAAGGTGCATTGACTAGGCCATACAGCATCACCAAATGTTCATAATGGCCACTGGTGATGTGAAACGACATCAATTCACCTCTTTCCTTCTTATCAATATGTGACCTTCTTGGCTCCTCTTACCTGCAGAAACCAGGGGCACTGGATAACAGAATTTTATTGTCATTTGGGTGTCATTTGGACCATGGTTTTGATATATTGCCAAAGACCACCATCTTTCTTACCCGCAAAGAAGAAATTGGAAGCAGCAGGAGAAGTGGATGGGCAATTGAATCTTTGGTCAAAATGTAGTTTGCAGTTTAAGTCCATGGTTTGGGACTTAAACAAGAGGTAGGCTCACCTCCTGGTGGGAGTGGTACTAGCAGACGTGTGGCACAATCTCAGAGTTGATATGGTATAGACAAGTTATCTTCTGCTTGCCAAAGACCTCTGCCAGATGCTGATTGTCAGGAGGAATCAATAGATCCCCAGAGGACATTGGGCTCTCAATAATGGGATTGCACTGGTAGAGTGAGACACTTGGAAATCAGTCCTTTTCTTAGACTGTGATAAAATTGTGGTATATTAACCACAGAAGACCTAACACCTCATCAGAACTGTGAGAATCCATGTGAGAATCCATGGCTGTAATGTGCTCATCTAGGTTCGGCTCCACCTGTAGTGTGACAGAGTCACTGGTCTGGGTGATGCAACTTGATGCTGAGGTGACTGTGATGGATTTCATTGGTAATGTGCTAGTTTGATTAGGGAAATGCAAAAAGCACTGCAATATAAAGTACTGAGTCAGACCTAATGAATTAAAGCAATATTATGGTGCTATTAACACCTACCATCCTCATGATTTCTGACTGGCAGACTTCAGGTAGTTAATAAGTGAATGTATCTTGCTATGATCACCGTTACTGTATTGCGACAGAGTTTAAAGACAGGGCTCCCCAGCAAATTTTCCCAAAAACTCATTGGGCCATGAAAACAGTAATTTTGCTATTCCCAGCCCATAAAAAGAACAACGCAATGTATATAAAAACTAAATAAAGGATATTTAAATAAAGCATTTCTTTGACAGTAAATAAAACTATGAACATATAAAGTAATTATTCTCTGTGGGCTTCCTCCTAAAAAATTGTTATAAAATGACAGATTTTAATTCTCATTTGCTTCACTCGCGTAATACTATATCTCTGCTATGAATAAGCACAGCTAAGATAGCAACACTCTTATTTATGTTTGTTTTTCAAAAATAAGAAGACGATAGGAGTCCTTGACAGGAAAGGAACTGAAGCTACTTTGTGAGTGAAAGGTTCACAAGGTGGAGACAAAGAGCCGTCTTGCAACCTTCCTTAAACAAGTGACCTTCCAGTAAGAAGAAAGTGACTGCAGTAACATGGGGCTCAGCGCTGGCCACTCAGCTAGAGCAACAGCAAGAAATCGGGGTCATATTGTACCTGTACAATATGCCGTGTGCTAACTGGGTAAAACAGCATCAGATCAATACACTCTGCATGACCTCTTGTACTCTGTGCTGTTATAGGTCTCAATTTGGCTTTAGAGTAGCAAGAAAAAGATTCGATTGCAGGGTCCTATGCCCCCCCGCCTCCCCCAGCTGTGATTCTGCAGCACTCACCGTTGTTTTATGCTCTTTCAAAGTTAAATGTGATTTCATGTTTTTATTACTACATGTACCTGTTAGTCTGATTGCTCTTATGGGTCATGGGACAATCTGCATATGCCATACATCCTGGCTGGCAAACACATAGCCTTTTAATTGGAGGTTTATAACTGTGATGAAAAAAGCTAAATTGGGTCCATAAAGTAGACCATTAATTCCTGAGTTGGCTACTCATTCACTGCACAGATTAGTTACCTTGCATAATGTGGTGTGTTTTGCTTATCTGTTTTCTGTTTATTAGCTTAGTTTATTCATTATTATTATTTAGTTATCTATTTTTTTTGTGTTGTATGTACTTTCTCTGTAAGCGTCTTTGAGTTCATGTAAAAGCGCTATATAAATAAAATGTTTTATTATTATTATTATTATTATTATTCATGGCCAAGCTGTATTATTGCCTGGATATTCCTGCTTTACCCTTCCCCAGCAGAAGGTACATACAAGCGAGAACCATGGATGCTGAAACACCAGCAAGCTAGTGCGTGTAGCAGCGTCTGACTGTATCGTGCAGTGAGTAAGGTGAAAAAATGAGCCAAAGTGCTGCAGTGATTAGTAATCAGCTTGAAAGCTCACATGTGTGCCGAAGCTCGGCACGTGTTACTCGGCACATCACAGCCACACGTCTGCTGATTTGAATGCTGTTTTTCCATTTTGTATCATGTTCTAAATTAGCTTTAAGAATAGAATGAAATAGAAAACCATTTAAGCGGAACCATTTCTTAAAGTTTTATCCACTCTGCACATCACCTTGAACCCTGAAGAGCTTTTATTCTCTGAGAAGGAGATATAATAACGCTACATAACTATTGTCTCCACAGCTAGTTTATGGTGATCGTTACAAGAAAATTAATTGCTTCTGAGTATCTTTCAAAGGTATTGGTAAGAAAGAAAAAAAAACTAGTAAATAACAATTGATAAACAAGAAAAAAGAGCCTAAGCCCCTGTGGGTATAGTACTTACCTGTCATACAGAGGTGTCAATTTCAGGTCCAGAAAGTACAAATCCAGACCAGAATTTTGTTTCAACTAATCAGTTATCATCTATAGCATAAAGAGTCACAGTCACAGAGTGCTCAAATAGTTGGTTGAAAAAAAATCCTGGTCTGGATTTTTACTTTCTGGACCTGAAATTGACACCTCT
Source organism: Petrocephalus sullivani (assembly GCA_026780845.1). Taxonomy (NCBI): domain Eukaryota; kingdom Metazoa; phylum Chordata; class Actinopteri; order Osteoglossiformes; family Mormyridae; genus Petrocephalus; species Petrocephalus sullivani. Next base: position 26,560,865 of record JAODKM010000039.1, read on the forward strand.
GCTCTCATATGATTGTACTGTTAGGATTTTACATTACAGACACATTATGTTCTTTAGGGGGCTCTTACTGTTACCTGGATTCCAGGTGAAATGTTGCATGTCAATTGCAGTGCTATTAAAATCTTTATAATGAGGTCACCCCTGCAGCATGCCAGCCAAAGCTATCTGTGGCGAGGAGGTCCTGAGATTGTGAACTGTCTTGCCATCCATTCGGTGGGCTTGACCAGCGTTTCTCAATCTAATCCTCAGGGACTCCCAGGCGGTCCACATTTTATCTCTCTCCCAATTCCCATTGAGTTGGGAGGGAATAAAACCATGGACCGCCTGTGGGTCCCTGAGGACTGGTTAGAGAAACGCTGGTTAGACGACTGGGTTCTCTGCCACTCTCACATCATCTGCAGCTTAGGCCGGCAACATAAATAATGTAACAGAGTGGCTAACGGCACACGTCAGAGGGGTAGGACTGTTTTAAACTCTCACAAGCAGCAATGGGTGCTTTGTATTGAGGGGGTGGCCTGTGATTCTTTTTCCCTTATTGGAAGAAAATCCATTTCATTCATTATACACTCACTATGTTCTGTCCATTATACAGTATTCTTAGTGTTCTAGGGTTTAAACCAAAGATGTGAAATGGTAAATAACCTACTGAGCCCCTATTCAAAAGAATCACATTCAGATGTAGCCAAGAGCAACAGTTACGTAGCTGCCTAGAGTGTGATATTTTCTTGATGTTTTATACCCTTCAGTCACTATCTTCCATAATTAAGTGAGCCAGGGGCCACCTTAAGGTTCTGTGTTCAGATACAAGTTAATATAGGGGACAGAAGTAGAACTCTCACACTTAAAGATTTTTTCATTTTTTTCTCCACATGGCAAATATCCATTTGTGTGCGATAGGAGAAAGGATAAAGGGATTTCTGTTTGCGAGTGCTGCCGTGGCAACAGCTGGAGAACAAAGCAAGATGTTCTAGAGCGTGCTCCCTGCTCCCGCAGACGCAGAAGCTAACGGGCATCACATATGAGGCAGGATCTTCCAGCAGGGCACACAACAGGCAGACTGCTAGATCACAGTGTGCATCTAGTAGAAAAAACAGCACTGTTGATCACAGACATTTGATCTAAGATGCATGTGCCCAGTCATTGGGAGCTCTCACAAAAACAATACAACCTTGACTAGACAGGAAAAAAATCGGCAAGTCTTTGCAGTCATTATCAGCAATTATACCGTTTTAGGTGTGCTTTGTTTCCTTTAAGGCAGCACGGCTGCAGGGTCAACCATCAGGAGAAAAGTAACAGCACTGCCTGGAAGGCCTGGGAGACTGGTGAGCCCGGTGCATGAAATGAGCAACGTCAAGGTCACATATCGGGAACAGGTGTTGGACCATTACAGTCCGCAGAGTCACAACTGTGATTGAAGAATATAACACAACCCTTTTAAACACAACCATCAGCCACAGAGCATTTATTTGATATGTTAATTTATATATTTATGTGTGTGTGTTTGCCACTTACAATTTTTACAACATGTTTACAGCTGTGAAGCCACTACACATAAAATATAACCCCAAAATTTGTTAAGCAGTTCATTGAGGACATAGATCATAGAGGCAATAAATGTATTCTGGATATAACATGAACAGTCACACCACATTACCTCCTCTGGGATCCATTTGTAAATGAAGATTTACAGTACATGCTAATTTGCTAGCTGAAAATGCATTCCTGTCTATGATGGTAAATGACACAGATCCAGACTCATATTATTTTTACAATGTAACCTATGTAGGTGACAACTGTCCCCTACAGTTTAACTAGTTGAGCTTAACAACTAAAATTTCTACACATCTTTCTACACTTCAGTAATTATGATCTTCATGAATCCTCTTAACAAAACTTATTGTGTGTTAATAACTGTTACAACAATATTACAACAAAGTTTGAAATTTTACATAGGTCCTTAAGATTTCAAAAGTACCAGTAGCTTTACAGAATACAACATTTTTGGTATTCACATCGTTAAAAAAAACAAGTATGATGTTTAAGAAATATTTTTAATATTAAATCATCTTTATCATTTAGCTTTACACAGTACACAGACACACACACACACATACACACACACTCACAAGAATCATTTGGGAACACCGCACTTCAAAAGACACTAAAAACAAACATATTTAATCGCATCACTTTGGTGCACATTAAGAGTTTTACGTGATACAGAAGTGACAAGGTACATTCTCTGATGGGAGGTAAGCCCCAGTTACACAGAGCAATGCGGCCTTCAGATTTCCGGGCAGCTTCTGTTAAACAAACATTTTACCGACACATCTACAGAATATCTTACATTTTGAATGGGTGTAATAATGAAATATGAAATATAATTATAGCAGAAATAATAAAAAAATCCCAGATGATGTACAATGATATTGCACACATTTACACACCGCACATATGAGTGAAAAACCAGGCCTGCGATCCTTAAAATGTCAGTGACAGTCAAGACATCTTTAAGGCGTGGTTTTTACGTCCCTTCCTGCCATCTCCACATAAGCAGAAGTGGAAAAGCATTCAGACAGAGTAGCTGGCTCCAGTATTGGTCTAACATAAGAATGCCATCGTCCTCAGCATGATCGAGGTCCATGACATGTGCTAACATCGGTCAGAGTATGGTTCATTCAGTCACAGAGTTTAACCCTGTCAGTAAAAATTGACCACTCAGTCAAAGAAGTGATTAATTTAAAGATGTTCTCAATTTGGTCAGAGATATTTCACCAGAGGAATCAACTTGAGACTATGAGTGGTTAATTCAAAGTGGTTAATTCAGACAAAATGTTAACTATTAGAAGAGTATTCATTTAGATTTAAATAATTCACCATTACCTTTGATTCCGGGGTACAAGAATTGAGCAAGCGGACAATGCATGGAGATGTGTCAATTCATGAAAACCACAGAATATTTACTCTAGTGACAACAAACCTACATTTCTAATGACACAATTACATTGATGTTTTTTTTTTTACGTTTTTTTAAGTAAAAAAAAAACCCACATGGCACATGATTCCAGATGGGCTTGGCATTTTTAAGACACTCTTCTTTCAAAGACTCATCAATACATATTATGAAATGTTACAAATGGCAAAGAACATCTATCAAGTAATATCTGCTACTTACAATTACACAGCTTTCAGCAAACATTTTACTGTTTCAAAGATGAGGCTGATTCTGCTCCCTTTCTGTTCATTTCACAAAGGTGTGACAATAAATACATTAAACCAAATATTACACTTCTATGAGGAAAAGTTTAATGTACCCCATAGTAGGGAGCTCAAAGCAGTTTGACATTCTTCCAGAAACAGTAAGTATTGTCCCAAGAAATCACCTTACTGTTCAGGTAACCTGTAATGAGCGGTGTTTTGTTGTAGACAAAACTTGAGTGTGATGCCATATAGTCCACAAGATTCATTCAAGCTTAGTTTTCAACACTTGCAATTAATTCTCATCTATTAATTCTTGGATGCCATATTAATTAAATGTTTTATTTTTCTTGAACGATATTTGAATATGGTGATGGGTTAATTTCATAACTTCATACATGCATTACGTATACAAATTAGAAATAATTAGATAATAAGTGCAAAACATATTTAGGGTACAAATGTTACATCCGAAAATTAATCCATCTTCAAAGAAATTCACACTTCAAGTACAAGATCATGTAGATCATCTACATGAGGGGAGGAGTGATTATGTAACGTTTTTGCTTTCAGTGACACTCAAGTGCTCCCATAAATTCCCCACTGTGTCTGTGAAGATTTCTAACAGCAGCCATTAAAGCATCAGATCTAATGTTACAGATAATTACTTGAGACCTCAGCTTTCCACCTCTGTACTAATAATCTAAGGTTTTAAAATGCAGTTTCCCAAACACTCAGGCAGATATTGAACATATCCAGCAATAGAAACAGTAAATACTAAAGGCATTCTTATGCCCCGATAGCAGAGGCTGCAGCAAAACTTAATGCACCCACTGACATTTCTCACTGATATTTATCCCCTTGCTGATAACATATATATATATATATATATATATATATATATACAGAGGAGGCTAGACAGAGGAAACTCGACCTAATGGTTGCTTTGAGCTTGCCATCAATACAATGTAGCATCTTCTGTTGGTGAGTTCAGTGACTCTAAAGGTGGGGGACATCATTGTCACATGCTGAAGATGCGGCAGACTTTCTTTTAAAAATCATCACCCTCATGTAGGATAATGATTACTGTAGTAGTATTAGCTATATGACTGAAAAAGCATGTTTCTCCGGCTTACCTCAAAAAATGTGAATTACATAGCTTTTTTCCCAATGTGCTCATTTTACACGATAGTTCTAATGCAACAACATCAATACAGCCTCAGCCATTATGATACAAATGCATTTTTTCATGACCACTTCATAACACTTTAACGACTTGAGCATTTTTTTTTCACCATAATGTTATTTTTCGCGACGTTTACGCTGCAGGGAGGCAGTAATCAGTTTCCCGAAATGCCTGCCAGACAAGCACATTGGACACTGTTGATTTCTCTTGCTTCAGCGAGCAGTAACACAGGAATGAAGACGATGCTAAAATCTGACCAAACGATGAGCAGAGGTTGCTGAGAAACACAAGCACAGTAACTTCTAATGCCCCAAAGAACAGGAAGCAATGCTATTCAACTCTACTGCAGCTCAAAAAGGGGAAATTAAAGGTGGCATTAGATACGAGTCCCACCCAGTGGAATACGGGCAGCCCTGACAGCTCCATCCCCCTGGCAATCGCACCGGCGAGACCGCGGCCCGATCAGGTGGCACTGTCAGCCTCCTCGTCCAGCAGGTAGTTGAGGGCAATGACCGTGCTGATGAACTCGCCGAGCTCCACGAAGTCCGCCGTGATGATGTTTACACCGCCCTCGCCGGGTCTCTGAGAATGGATCCATTGCATCATGCTGGGCAGGGCCCTGCCGGAGACAGCCATTAATATTGCAACCGTGAGTGAATTTGGCCCTTTAGTCACCTCAATATCACTTCAATGACAGTTTTGCAGCCATTTTGCAAAGGACTATGTACCACTGATTCTATTTCAATCACAATGGTTAACAGACAGGAAGTAGCAGGTAGGTATTAGAGGCACAAGCGTTCATCGTGGGGTACCACAGGGTTCAATTTTAGGACCACTATTGTTCCTAATTTACATAAATGATATAGACACCGATATATAC
>JAODKM010000039.1:26567200-26578252 GCA_026780845.1 Petrocephalus sullivani
GAGTTTAAGTCAAGGGAGGTAATGCTTAGATTATACAATTCCTTGGTAAGACCACACCTAGAATATTGTGTGCAGGTCTGGTCACCATATCTCAAAAAGGACATTGCTGCCTTAGGAAAAGTGCAGCGTAGGGCTACAAGAATGATTCCTGGTCTTAGAGGAATATCATATAAGGAAAGGTTAGCTGAGCTAAATCTGTTCAGCCTCGAGCAAAGGGGACTGAGTGGGGACATGATCCGGGTCTATAAGATTCTAACAGGTTTGGATGCTGTTCAACCAAATAGTTACTACAGCATTAGTTCAAATACAAGAACTTGTGGCCTTAGGTGGAAATTAGCGGGAGAACATTTTAAGCTGGATTTGAGGAAGTACTTCTTTACACAGCGTGTAGATAGGGTATGGAATAGTCTTCCTGTTAGTGTAGTGCAAGCTAAATCCTTGGGTTCGTTTAAATCATAACTAGATAAGATTTTAACAACTCTGAATTATTAGTTAAGTTCTCCCCAAACGAGCTTGATGGGCTGAATAGCCTCTTCTCGTTTGTATATTTCTTATGTTCTTATCTCATATTGTGGCTTCCTAAAAACTCTTACTATTGCTTGCAAAGTTTTTCTGATGATACAATATACACACACAAGCACAGACACGTCTTCCCTGTGCATGTCTGGCATGTTTGTATTTCCTCCATGTCGTAGAGTTTTCTCTGGGCCCAGTTTCCTCCAATAGCCAAAAACAAATCACCTGCTCACAGCATGAGACTGTGTGTCTGGGATATGCTTCAGGCCCACTGTGACCCTGTACAGAATAAGCAGTTGGGGAAGTTTGATGGAGAGTATTTTGTTTAAGATACCAGGCCTACACCATGCTAAAAGCACTACTGCAGTTTGGGACCTGTAGACGGCTTCTAGGAATAAAGAGTTAGGCCCTGCCATGTTGCTGTCCTGGAGGACAACCCCATCTGAGTGGGCATTCGCCTATCTACAAGAAGACGAGCACACAGACTTGAGGGGTGAGCATGATGATTCATGGGGAGCACAGAGGCTCACTCAGCACTCAGAAGCACTTCCACAGCTAACTGGAGATGGTAGGTACCCCCACTGAACGGTGCTCAGCAGCAGAAACGACGTCTCCAGTCACTCCCGACTTTCACTGACCTCAGACCCTGCTTTAATAAATCTGAATGACAGAACTGCCATAAACGTATGGAGGGATTATTCAGACTTTATTAAATAAATACATATATACATTAATAAATAAATAAACTGTGCAATGTGGCAAGATTTATTTCTTCTAGTTTTTATTTCATCATTTAATTATTTCTTACTAATTAAAAAAATTATTTGTTTGTTTGTTTCAACACAGTATGTGACGAAATAAGCCTTGAAATGCAAACTGTTACTTTCACCCATCAAGTTTTGAGGGAGGGCTCTATTGAATACTGGTTTTTGATTGGTGGATCACTTTCACTCAATTGCTCCTGTGAAGTCCAATATGATCACACTGGATATACAGTACTCCCCCTGTATCCGCAGTTTCAATAACTGCAGTTTCACTTATCTGCAGTTTGCCTTGTTAAAATTGTTTGTTGTTCATTGTTAGAGACACCATTGTTTTCATTGCTGTATCTTCTCTTGAGAAATAGGCTAAAATATCAGAATCCCTTTTGTTGAATTGAGACAGTACACTTGTACAGTATAGTAAAATAATGTGCAATGTACTTTATTATTACTGAATTTAATATTGATAATGTCTTAACAAACGTCATATATCAGTTACCAAATGTAAGTACATGAAAATCACGGTATATATGCGGTCTGCAGATGGTTCACTATTACTTGTGAATTTACCTAAAAAGCATAGTTGTTAAATGAATGGATCCAACTATGTAAGTTGCTAATGGGAGCTTTTGGGAATCGTCCCCCTGCACGACCGTCCTGCGAAGCTGCTTAGGAAAGGAATTCGGGGCAACACTTTCTTACACTGATATCTACCTGTGGTTTCATCTGGGGCTCTGAGCTAGATTCCTCCAAACTACAACCATGAGAGGCAGGTCTCTTGGAAGCACTCAACCAATCACGGGGACCTCTGTGTCTGGGTCGGTGAAAGTGAGCATTTCAAGGGTTATTGCATGTCACGTGTGGTAATGTTGAAATGAAATAAACAAACAAACAAACAGATGATAGATAGATACAGAAATGAACAGATTAAATCAGTAAAAATAAATGAATTATTTAAATATAAAGTGAAAGAAATTAAATTTCTTAACATATTTATTTATGCTCACTTTTCATGTCATTATCATTTACTTATTGCTACATTGCACAGTATATTAATTTATTTAATAAAGTCCAAATAATCCCTCCATATAAATGATGTTTAACAGAGCATGAGAAACAGAAAGTTTGTACTATTCTTTTAAAACAAAAAACATTGTCTTGTAAACGTAAAACAAAAGGGCCTGCCAGGAGAAACAAAGGCATGTGCACATACTCAACACGGTAAGAGGATCTAAAATTAGATAAGCGGACAAACCAGCCAACAAAAATTCCCTGATTTCAGAACCTGGGATTCTATAACAGCTACAGCAGCTGTGATTCAGAATGTCAGATCAGCTCCCAAGTTTCCCATTTCCCTAATAACAATAAATAAATGAAATAACACACTGGCACCAATGTGCAGTTTTATATCCCTTAAAGTAATGAAACCATGCTGATTTTTATTACCACTTACACATTCCTTTTTGTCTAAGCAGTATGCAGCATTTAACCCTTAGCTGTTTGCTAGGTTTTCCGTACTTCCTGTTAGAAGGGGATGGCGTTTGATCTCAGAAACCATCTCACCTCTCGGTGATGGTCTCCCGCAGGCCACTGGCTACACCCTTCATGACCGTGCTGGCCTTGGGGGTGAGGACAACCTGGGAGACAAAGAAGGTGCCTTTGCGTCTCCGGTCGGCGACAGAAGTTTGCAGGAACTGAATTAGCTTTTCTGGGTCGGTGGTGTTGGCCCAGGGGGCAGGCATCATCTGGCCGGGCCACAGGAAGGGAACCTCCAGTGCCACGGGGTTATGGTAGAAGACTAGCACCTGCAGCTCCTTCTCCCACAAGTAGCGGAGCGTCACCTCCTGAGCAAAGATGGCGGGGCAGAGCTTGTCCCCAAAGACCTCGCGCAGCATACGCACCAGTTTCTCATGATGGAGGTTTTGCACACCATAAAAGTGGTTAAAGTCCAGGAAGACCACCTCCCGGGCATGGGATGCCAGGAAGGTGTTGATCTGCTCCAGCCCTTCCTTCACCTTGGCGCTGAAGAGCCCATGGGCAAAGTAAAGTTCATTGTCGGGGTCACGAGGTTTGGTGGAGATGCGCAGGTCAAAGAAGCGGATGCCAGCTTCCAGCTGGCTGGTGAAGTTCATGGTCTGGGTGGCCAGCCACTTCCGCATGAGCTTCTTGGCCACTGTCCCAAACACAGAGACGAAGTTCTGCACGGTTTCCGGTTGCTCTGGTCCAACTGGGGAGGCTTCGTCAATGTAGAAGCTGAAGGAGTCATGGGAACCTGAAGAACACAAATCACATCAGCTAACAGCCCAAGGACAGAAAGCATTAACATACAACAACACAAACACCATACACAAAACAGCTAATTCATGAACATGTACAGACCCTTAATTATTAGCAATAGAACAAAATCAGTTCCCCTGTCAATGAAATCCTGGGGCTACTTCTTGTTTGATATATCCTGAAATATTCCCTATCTGCAGTATATTTATAAGATTTTTTATGTTTCACCATATTTTTGTACAAGAAACCGCCGGCGTATCAGTACTGAGTTTTCCAGATTTCAGGATCAAGTATCTAAGCTTTCGGTTTTGACAGATGAGAGGCCTTACTCCTTCAGTTATCCTTTGCGGACAATGTATCAGCTGCAAATAGAAACTTAGATTGCTTTTATGATTATGTATCAAATAGGCAATAAATCATTCTTCTGATTTATGGTGCTCCTCCTTAGACTGTCTAGATGCCCCATTTGTTGTTTCTCTCCCTGCACAACCTGGCCACCTGACCTAAACACAGCAGAAATGGTTTTGGAGCATATATGTGGGACCTCCTTCAGGAGAGCCGGAAAAGTGGTCAATTAGTCCTCAGCATATGTGTGGGACCTCCTTCAGGAGAGCCAGAAAAGTGGCCAATTAGTGCTCAGCATACATGTGGGACCTCCTTCAGGACAGCCAGAAAAGTGGCCAATTAGTGCTCAGCATACATGTGGGACCTCCTTCAGGAGAGCCTTAAAAGCGGCCAATTAGTGCTCAGCATATATGTGGGACCTCCTTCAGGAGAGCCAGAAAAGTGGCCAATTAGTACTCAGCATACATGTGGGACCTCCTTCAGGAGAGCCTTAAAAGCGGCCAATTAGTGCTCAGCATATATGTGGGACCTCCTTCAGGAGAGCCAGAAAAGTGGCCAATTAGTACTCAGCATACATGTGGGACCTCCTTCAGGAGAGCCTTAAAAGCGGCCAATTAGTGCTCAGCATATATGTGGAACCTCCTTCAGGAGAGCCGGAAAAGCAGCCAATTAGTGCTCAGCATATAGGTGGGACCTCCTCAGGACAGCCAGAAAAGCAGCCAGTTAGTGCTCAGCATATATGTGGGGCCTCCTTCAGGAGAGTCTGAAAAGCGGCCAATTAGTGCTCAGCATATAGGTGGGACCTCCTCAGGACAGCCAGAAAAGCAGCCAATTAGTGCTCAGCATATATGTGGGGCCTCCTTCAGGAGAGCATGAAAAGCGGCCAATTAGTGCTCAATATATATGTGGGACCTCCTTCAGGAGAGCCAGAAAAGCAGCCAATTAGTGCTCAACATATAGGTGGGACCTCCTTCAGGAGAGCCGGAAAAGCGGCCAATTAGTGCTCAGCATATAGGTGGGACCTCCTTCAGGAGAGCCGGAAAAGTGGCCGATTAGTGCTCAGCATATATGTGGGACCTCCTTCAGGACAGCCAGAAAAGCGGTCATTTAGTGCTCAGCATATATGTGGGACCTCCTTCAGGAGAGCTGGAAAAGCGGACAATTAGTGCTCAGCATATATGTGGGACCTCCTTCAGGAGAGCCGGAAAAGCGGTCATTTAGTGCTCAGCATATATGTGGGACCTCCTTCAGGAGAGCCGGAAAAGCGGTCATTTAGTGCTCAGCATATATGTGGGACCTCCTTCAGGAGAGCCGGAAAAGCTGTCATTTAGTGCTCAGCATATATGTGGGACCTCCTTCAGGACAGCCGGAAAAGCAGCCAATTAGTACTCAGCATATACCTGTATGTGGGACCTCCTTCAGGACAACTAAATTACTGTAAAGGAGACAGTAGGCTTAGGAGCAATTGAGGCTAAGAGCCTTGCTCAAGGACCCAATGGTGGGATCATTCTGCAGACCCAGGGATTTGAACCAGCAACCACAGAGCTGTCTCACCAACAAATTACTTTTTTTAACAATTATTTAATATTATTTAATAAATAATTCCACATTATTTATTTTTTAGAACTATTTTTATAATTTATTTTTAATTATTCAAAAATGTAGAATATAGTAAAAATAAACCTTTCTATGGGTAGGTGTGTCCAAACTTTTGACCAGTACTGTGAATCAATCTACCTATATATATATATGTGAGTGTGAGTGTGTGTGTGTGTGTGTGCGCATGTGTAGTACTCAGGTCAGTGCCCCACCCCCAAAAAAAGACACACACAATTTCACACTAAAACCTATGCAAATTAAGAGTAATACAATAAAAAATAAACAAGAATTTCCATTGTTCTCCAAAAAGTTACTGATATTTTGCTGGACGGTTAGTTAGTTGGTTAAATAACTCAATGAGGTATTGATTATCCAAAATCCAGGGTCAGGTAGCCAAAAAGTACATGGGTGTATTGGAGGGTTGCTGTGAATGTAAATGTTGTGGGGACTGTTAAATCATGAAAATCATTTAAACATCATCTCCTTTAACTGCCACAGAATTTTGCACAGCACTGTACTGTACATTCCATCTGAAATAACAAAGAGGAAAAGAGCATTCTCCCATGTGGGTTGGGCCCGCAGCTTTTTAGCACTGGCTGTCATCATGTGTACCTCCAAAATGCATCACAATATCAAGCCCAGAGCATTGGCCCATCCCAGGAAGCTCTTCCCTGGCACTCAACCAGCGCTTAGGAAGGACACGGAATACATGAGAAGTAGATGCAGAATGTTATTCAGCTGGTTTGTAAATTAAATATTTACACTGAGAATCTCGAGGTATTTCTTTATGGAATAACACAATTCAGATAAGCCTTACTGGATCAGCAGTTACTGAAACTGGATGACAGGATGGTTGATAATTTGTATTTTGTGTATATGGACAATCACATGCTATTATGAGCGTTCCCATTTGAAATGGCCTTCAAATGGAGTCTTTGTAGATAATTCAAATATCCATGACCCAGTGGTCATTTGAGTCTTTGTAGTTAAATTACCTGTGCTTCCAGACAAAAAGGGTGTGCTCCGATACCTTTCGAAGTGTTCACAGGCCGTACGCTTTGCCTTAAATCACTTGTCTTAGAGCTTCCTGCGATTCAAAGCGTACTGGGAAAGCACAGAACTAGATCACCTTCTTATGCAGTGAAACCATTCAACTGGGAGCCAACATTCAAATAAGCTGGTGCCATTTTAAGACAACAGAGCACACAGCTGACCGGGACGGCATGTTTTTAAGGACGGATTTAAAAGCCAGCCTAATGTGTGTCTGATAGAAGTTACATTTAAATGCATAACATCCATTTCAGGTAGTTTTCTATGGATTTACTAAATAGTTACTTTTTCATTTGAATCCATATTCATAGATTTAATTATAGTCCATCGCAGAGCACACTATTGTATGCAGTCTTTTGTATGTTTTAAATTAACTTCTTTGTGACGTGTAGCTCTCAGGTCAGCTACATTCTATATTAGTTTTAGCAATGCAGACACACTGTTATAGGTTTACAGTCAAATACATGTCAGCTATGTTAAATAATATGTGACTTACAACAGGAGTGACGTTTATTACTGGAGAATTATGTAATTTTCTGATACGCAGTCTAATGATGCTTCCGTACGTGTTCTGTAATAAGACAGCAGTATTTGCTTAAGTCACAGCATTGGATCTAATCAGTTAAAGAATAATTAGGAACGGAATCTACATCTATAGATCTGGTTCCTGCTCCCAGTACCTACTGTTAATTCAGAGGTCATTAGTGCCGGATGTCTTCAGAGAAACAGGATTCTGCGATGGAAACAGAATCGTTCATAAAATAATCATAATGCATCAGATATGCTGAAATTACTCGTGGTGGGGAAGTTTCACAATAAAGAAACAAATGGCACTAATGTTCCTATCTTTAAATTACAATGGATACCTTAGGCAATTATGAAATCTTAAAGTTATCCATTCATTTATCTCCTTAATCGATCAAGTAATTACAGAATTGATGTGGAATAAACATATAATTTAAATTTATGCTGGCAAACTGGGATTGAATCCTGCCCTGCTGTGCCATTTCTGAAGCTTGTGTGCCAATTAAAATACTCTTTTGGAAACATGGCAGCCCGCTGTATTTTACTTTGTACTGTATTACCACAACCTGCGCATGAATCTGCATTACTCCTGTCTGGAAATGCACGCGAGATTTTAACATGGCTGTATATTTTCATAAAAAATTATATCAATAAAAATGGTAAACATGAGTGTTCCCTACCTTTATGAACACTGCGTGTATTAAACAGCAAGAATGAATGGAATGTGGCATAGCTAACAGGCACTGTCAAGGGAATGGACCATTTCCCCGAGGATTAAATCCAGGAATATGACATACAATATTTGTTTCTCACTGTGAATATCCATCTTACCGTCCATTCATTCATCTTCCAGCTGGTCAGGTTTGCGGGGGCTCTTCATGTCATTTGCATAAATTTCGTTTTATTTCGTTCGCAGTTATTTGTCTCCGCTTCATAGTCTACTTTGACTTCTTTGCCTTGTCCATTAAATATGATGCACATCTTGTAATTATCAGAGACTGAAGAGTATCAAAGAAGTCTAATAACTGGGGAAACCGTTTTGCTGACACTTAGTTTAACAGGCTGAGACGTTTCAATTAAAAACTGTTTTAGGGTAGGAACATCAGCATTTGAAACGAAGTTGCCAAGTGAATTTGTAATTACATACATCCATGTCTCTATGAATTTGCACACAAACAATCACAGAGGAAAAATCCTGTGTGAACTGGCTTTGTTTTGGCAGGCGGTTGGATCTGGTAGGTGGGCATCCATGCCAGTGCCAGGGTAGCGGGCAGCCATGAGTTACCTATTTACAAGCTACACAGGCTGGGCCGGCAAGTCACAGTGTTAATAAATGATGCTACGAGGTGCCTCCAGGCTAAATCTGACGTTCGGCAAAAAGCTGGAAACAGTAAAACTTCGCAGCCAACAGCCACGAGAAACAGCATGAAGCCAAGCACATTGTTCTTCTGCAGGTCATTAGCAAAGCATCTCGCCGCTGCACCGGGAATCGCCATGCCGTGTATACCCCATTACTGTCAGCTTGGGACTTTTCCTTTGGCGTGTCAAACTCCAGGCTCCTTTCCACGAATGACCAAAACTCCTATACCTAACAATTACCCATTAAACCGTGGAACCAGTCCAGTGTTTAAAACTGAGACAATCAGTTGGTCTTAATAGGTATAATAACACAAGACACTGACCAGTGTTATTCAGCTCAATGAATCCTGAAGGTGTATACCTTGCACTTGGGCATATATGACCCCAGAAGGGTGCCCACATACCAACAAACATGTGTCCCATATATTTTAATAATCCACCTTCCAACCTGTTATCCTGGACACAGCCATGACTATATTCCTCTATGACTGTATGACTAGGCAGGTAGAAAGAAAGGGGGGAGGATTCTAAAGACCTACGGAAATTCAATTATGCAACGTGGACAGAGAACTGGCCTTTATATTATGAAATATTATGAGCGCACTCCCAGTTTATGTTGTGTCTGTGGATAATAGCAATTACCCGAAGCTGTCAGTTCCCACAGCATTATAATATCCCAATTGTTCTCAGTCAATCTGCATTTAACATCTTGAGAACAGCATGACGTTTTACATTAAGCCCCTCCCATCAGTTTCCATAGCAACAAGCACCCCTCTCGGCTGCTCATTTGAACTAGCAGCCACCTGACACTCGAAGAAGCCAGAAAGTAAAAGTAAAAACATATGAGACGTTTAGAGTCTGAACCATTGCATGTCCTCATTTAGCCTTTTTTTATTTGCCTGTATTTTAAAATACAGCCCCCCCTCATTTAAGGGGGACAGCCTCACAAAGGGCACCGAACTGTTGAGACGCCTCCATTACCACTAAATGTGCATTTCAGTGAGAGTTTGGAAGCTACCAGTCTGTTAAAGGTGTTCACCTACTGTTTAAATATTAATTTGGTACTCTAAGGTGCAACAAAATATCCCCTTTGGGCCAATCACGTGAAGAATGAATCGCCCAAATGCATAAACTGTGATTTTTTTTCACCCAAACAAAATCTCCTTACAGTGTGTGAAGAATGCACTGAGAAAAAGGAAATTCAGCCGGCAAAACCTTTTATCACCTACATGAAAAATAAGTAGTAACTGGGGATATCAATAATTACATACATAAAAATCCTAACATACAGCAAGAATTCTAAATAAACTTCAGAATGAAACATGCCATAAAGGTGCTGGTTTCATCTCAACTAACTGAGTCTGGCTTTCAGACGCAGCCCCCTGGAGGGGGGGGGGCTGCTTCATTCAGAAGGATTTTAATAGCCTTGGACTTTGTACAGTTGACTTTCTTGCTTGGCAAATGCGGAGCTATTAACCTTTTAAAAGATCCAGACGACTTTTCGGCGCCTGTTCCTCTGCTGTCCTTCCAATAAGCCAACAGCACTTAATTCCCCATGCTGCAATCATGTAATGTAACAATATGATCACAGTGCATGACAGTGACCTACTTACATGGAAAATCAGTCAGTAATCTGCTGTCTGCGACAGGGACTAAATTATATATTACAGCATTAACTACACTGTTTAATCAGTCCTTTTTGCAAGTCTAAATCTTCTGTAAGAACATAGATTTTTTTTTTTGTAACACCCCTTGAGATAAAGCAAAACGTCATTTACTGTTCTAATTATTTTAATAACACAATTTTAATTCCCAATCTTTTATTTCTAATAAAAAAGATTATTCACATCTCTTCAGCATGAATCATCATGCCATTAATCATGCTGAGAAAATATTATCAGAGGCAAAAGTGTCTGTAGTTTATGAAATTTTGAAATTATGCAATATTAAGTCTTGGCCAGGACACATGTTATTCTGGCTGATTGCCACAAGTCCAGCAACGCTAGAGTTGTTTTACTTGGAAGGGAAATGAAATGTTGTTGATGCGATGGACCCCATCCTGTCCATTAAACTGAGAATTTTATATCTGCAGTTCTTTGGATGACCTTGTTGTGACACTAACTCCCCGGTTAGTTCTGGGTCTTATTTTATCACGCCTGTATGGATATGCTGTTATACTCCATCTGTCATGATCGTGCCCATTCTTACAGCGAAGCGCAGAAATAAAGCTGGAAGTGTCGTGCCACATCACTGAAAGAGAAGTAGGTGGCTGTAATTTGGGCCAAAGACACAGAACGAGAAGCAAGAACCATCTGTTAGGGGGTTTAATGATGTTTCTCCATGACACCATTGACCTTTTAGCCTTTTAGCTCCGGAGCAGATCGACACCTCCGAAACACTAAGGCACCTTCACCCCTTCTGTCCTCATCTGAGCATCTGCGTGGACACAGCTGTTCCACAGAAGGCAAACAATTAGATGCCTCTCCAAAGATCATGGAAGGGGTGGGGGGGGGGGGGGGGGGGTTTGCCAAACTTTTGCTGTTTTGTTGCTGGCCCCCGGCGCCCCCGGCAGTGTTCTTGTGGGGGGGGTGGGGGGGTGGGGGGGGGGGACCGCCCCCCC
>JAODKM010000039.1:26578796-26595548 GCA_026780845.1 Petrocephalus sullivani
GGGGGCGGTTGCAAAATCTTGTCTCATTTGTTCACTGTCACCCGCAGCACACAGCATAGTCATCAGAGAGAGATTGGGGGATGTGGGGGGGTGAACGCCCCAATCCCTCCCCCCGATTTAGGATGGAGAGCAAATCAGAATTGCAAAGCTGAGATCAATGTGGAGTTTCATGGCTGCAGGTACAAATCGGCAGGTGGCACCCGCGGACACTGCCAGCCCCCCCTCCGAAGTGTCCTGGGCCCCGTGCAAGACACGGGTTGATGGAATGTGGGCAGGTCTCAACAGTGTTCTCCCACTGTGCCATGGCAGAATTTGGGCTAATAACACTTCTAAGCCACCACCCCTGCATACCCCACTCACCAGCTGCAGCAATTAGCTGCTGATTTCTTGAGGAAATTACAACATATGTTTCATGTAGAGAAGTACAGAGGGCCAGAGATTGCTGGTTTATTCATCTTTCATGTCCGTCATGCTGTGTACTTTAGGCCTTAGCTAATGTCATTAAATCTTTAAATACTGCACTGAAGGATTTTTTAAATAATTTTTTAACTAATATATTCATAAATATCCCGGTCTTGACAGAAGCAGGTATAGAAATAAGTCCTTTTTGGAGACTTCTCTACCAAATTTCCCAAGTACTCATTGGAGATTTGCTCAGGCTCTCAGATTTCATAGGTTCGCAATAAGATTAATTTCAGGACTTAAAACACTTTTCTTAAGCCTCTCAAGTGTAACTTTATCCTCATATCACTGTTGTTGTTGGTTTCTTTAAAGAGATGACAGCATTGTTCTACCCATCCATCTTCTAACCACTTCTTCACTTTTTTTTTATCCACAGCCACGCACATTTTGGGAAAACAGGGTCTAATAATCCCTGGGGCAATGTGGGGTTAAGGACCTTGGAATCTCTATAGCAACCCTAGGATTCAAACTGGCAACCTTCTAAACACAGGGTCATAATCCGCTAAACCACACACCACTTACCCTGGCAAAGATCGTGGGGATCATTGTTTTATGCTGGAGCAAAAATGTATGACTAGATATTTAGGTTATTATTTACATATCTAATGGCCAACCAGCCTTACATCGTCTGTAGCTACTTGTCCGATTCACCAACAGGCAATGAGGGGACCTCATTTAACCTCAGTATGTTTTTGGAAACACGCGTACCCGGAAGAAAACCCATAATGACAGGGGGAGAACACGCATGGAGCCATGGCGGAGACTCAGACCCTGGTCCCAGAGGGGTGAGGCAGAAGGACAGAGCACGGCACCCACCCTGGGCCCCACATTTAATACTATCAGCAGTTAAATGTTAATTGCTGGTTTCACAGCAAGTGTCAAAAGCATGTCTTGTTCTGCATTGCTGTGGTGCTAGTCCTGCTATTCCTGACTTCCTGACATCAAAAAAAAAAAAAATACATCTGAAGTGTATTAACATCCACATTCGCCCATAGGATTAAAATATACTGACTATTAAAGTATATGGTACAGAGTAAATTTATGTATTACTGTGTGGAGAATCAATCAACTTGGTTGCAATGGTTTGAGAGACTCAACAGACTCAACAGCCACCTATGAATTAACATCCTGAGGGCTCCCCCTCCCCACCACGAGGAACATACTTATATACGTAACACTCTAATTTAATTAAGACAATCTTCTCGCTTTGAAGGATAATGAAAATCTTAATATATCTTTGTTTTTAAAATGTACCCTGCAAAAACTTCTTAATATATCTTTTTATATACCTTTCTCAGCATTCTTGTATTACTTTTCAATATTCTTGCGTATTGCACATTTACAAGCTTGCCTACCTTATTAATTATTAGAGAACACCTGCATAGTAAATCACGATGGGAAAAAAAAAACTGAATTATACTTAGCAAAGTATCTCATTACTCCAAAATATTCCCCAAATCTGTTGTAATTAATTGTCTGTTTTTCATACATCTGTCTGTCAGCCTTCCTGGCAGAGCCTGAACTTTTACCTAAAATCCTTGCAGTGCTCCTTTTCTCAGGGGGAACATATTTTTCATCATCAGTTTACAGATTTCAAGTGAACATTTCATTTTGCCAGGACATTGATTGCAGGTCACTTCAAGCCCCATAATGATTCCAGCAGGTCGCATTGTGAACCGACACAATAATACGAATGTGCTGAAGTGCTGTGGTACTGGAAAAACACTCAAGTCAATGTAAGACTGACCTGCATTCAATGTTTACTTATTGATCATTCAAAAGTCAGAAAATTGTGAAATGTTTGTGGTTATACCACCCTCCCGTGCATAACCTCTTCTTGGGAAATATCGCCATTAGCGATGTTACACACTACACTCGTAAAAATTGATGGAGTATCAGATGGCATTAACAAGGCCATATTACAGAAGTACAACCATGAAGCTCTGAGGCATGATGGAATGTTAGAATGTTCATTTACAGATGTACCACATATTATATGGATATGAGCTACTGACCTCGTTTGAAGAGGTGAGGATAAGAATTGTAGGAGTTAAAGAACATGAACTGTGATAAGCAGATTATTTAAAAGTTTTTTTTTCTATAATCCTGACATTTAACTTCATAAATTGCAAATACATAATTAGAAATGGTCTTCTTGGCCTTTCTGAGGTAATTAGCATAGTTCTGATCTGAATTTTATGACCGATAAAAAAGAGCCACAATCTGGTAGAAGTAGAATTATCCTCGTCGCGGCTCTGCCTGCCGACCCCGATTACTGCGGCCCATTCCGGCAGGAGGGCGTGTGCCAGATTCCTGACGCGCGTATACAGTGTTTCCCAAGTTCTTAGACGGTGTACATGACGCCCTATTTGCAACCCGTCATAAAAAGCATGTAGTATTAAGGGGAGCGTTTATGTGGGCGGTGCAAACTGAAGGCATCCATTGTAAGTCACAAGGTTTTTTAGGGGTGACTACAGGAGTCATCCTACATGATATATATTATATTATATTATATTATATTATACATACTCTTATTCAGAAATCGCATTTACTTTATTTATATGACATTTCGGTATGCTTTGGTTAAATACTCAGTTTTGTTTTTACAAACTTCGGGATACACGTCTCCGGTGAAAGCAGCTTAATAAAATTTCGGGAAGGAAATCGGGGGTCGCGCGCAGGGCATCACAAACGGGGCCAGTACGCGGAACACTCCCAACTGGTCATAGCCCAGTGCACGGTAATGGTGCTTAAGCCCGTCCTCCTCTGCTTAATCTCCTCACAGAACAGCCGCCAAGCGAAATGCACACTCATTTCCTCGACAGCCCAGCTTCGGGCTTTATGCCATGCATATACATTTTATATGAAACGATAATTAAGAACAAACAATAATAAGGAGGCAGGAAAGTTCGGTTAACAGGAGATTACCGAGTCATTTTCCGACAGAGGCACGGATGCACTGCATTTTAGATTCTAGATACTGCCGATGTCCCGTCCAGAGCTACCTTTTGGCACCGAGAAGATTAAGTTTTAAAAGCTAAGAAGCCACGTGCGTCCGCGTGAGTCCCTGCAAAGCGCTGGCAGTGGCAGCTTGCTTATGGCTCCAGCAGAATCAACAAGTTCATAGATGGCAGACTGCTGCTCAGTCCGCCAGCAGTGTATTAATCACTCCGTGGGGAGGGAGACATCCTGCCATAATCAGGGCTGCTCCCAGCCGTGCATCTGGCCACCCGGTGTCAGAGCGGATACTACGCTCCTCAGAAAGCAAGATACAATGTGGCCAAATGCATCGTCTGATCCAATTATCACCCAACAGCTCAACACCAAGCAGCTTCATACGCACACAATTGTGACTTACATGAAACGTATGGACGGATTTAAGTGATTTATAAAATAAACGGAGAAACAAGACCTCATGGTACATGCATTTAGTGGCATGCAAATAAATGCAGTTATGAATAAACAGCTTGTTTTGTGCATTATCTATGAAGCGATTCCCATCTTACTTTACGTAAGGATCTTGACAGATTATTAAAACGATTATGCAAAATAGCATTGTAGTAGTAAGTGACAGCAGCAGAAACAGTATGCAAACAGATACTTTAAAAAGTGATAATGTGCTTTTCGTCCTAATGAAGGGGAAAAGGCGCTCACCGGGTATGGCCAGGTTGGTGAGCGGAATGTCGTGCAGATTGCCCGGTAAACTGGCCATCCAGTCGGCGAAGCGCAGCTCGTGCTTTCCGTGAGACGCAGCCATGGCGCGGCCGTGCCGGTGCCCGTGCCGGTGTCGGTGCTTCCCTCGGTCTGGCGGCGCGCAGCCCCGGCGCCGCTCCTACATGCGGGCGGCTGGCAGCCCGAGCGGGGCCACACCCCCTCGGAGCGGCGGCGGCGCGCACACGCGCGCACACGAGCGCTCCGCTTCTCCGCAATGTGCGGCTTCGCGCACGTGCCGTCCCGGGCTACGCCGTGCACGCCGCTACTTAAATACCATACGATCTTAAAACATATATAATGTAGCTGGTCTCTCGGGGACACGATGACACTTCTGACATAACGTTATCTGATGGAATAATGCCATTCCTTCAGGATTAGACGCTCCTGGTGATCCAGGAGCAATCCGAGTATGCTTTATAACTGATGTCCAGCCCGTTCTCTTCAAGGTTATCGTAAGGAGCTTTCATGCAGCACATCTGCATCTGCGTGCGCGCCTGTCTGTCCTGCAAGGGCGCTGTCCACACTTACGGTGCTGAACTTTCCTCTTTCTCTCATGTGTGCCCGTAAAACTCAGTTTTTATACGCATATTTAGTTTGTCTTCTCTTGAACAATATTCAAACGGAATTTTTATTTTTTTTATTGTAGGAAAACTACTATTACATTATTTAATATTAAATAATACTATTAAATATTATTTCCTGCGTCTTTTTACGACGTACGAATAGGAAAGGTAAAAGGAAGCCGCGGGCAAAGAAAAGGGAACGATGGCTCTCGCTTGATTTTCCATTTGCCCACCACCTGGCGATCTCCCATCGCCCTCGTCATTTATCAGCCGGCTAATTGTCGTCTGTCCTCCCACCGCCCAGCGCAGACCTGCGGCAGTCTGATCCCCCCTCCCCGGACGCTGGGGGGATCGGCCGAGACAGACTGCTGCTGTGTCCTCTGAGATTTATGGCCCTGGCTTTAATCCCCCAAGAGAGGGCATGTGCCCGAAATCGCCCGCATCATTCAAGATCGAGTTGAAAGTGACGGAGGGCCGTCAAGGAAAGTGGAAACAGTAGTCAGCCGAACAAAAATTCAGGCTGCCGTGTTGTTAAGCAGTCACCGTATTCATCGATTAAATTATGCGGTGTCAAACATTTCAATCAGCCCATACAACATGCTGCAATAAGAAACCTACTCAACACCAAATCTACAGCCACACATACAATTAACGAGGAACAACAATACTACATGTTTGCCCGGTAACGTGGGAAAATATTCCTAAAAATTACCACTTTGTGTTAAAATCCAGTTAGGCGATTTGGACTAGTTTGAAAAGTATTTTATATGTTTAAAGGCTACCATTCATATATGGTTAATTTGTTTTATTTGGCATACACAACAGATCTTTACAAATCCATAAAGCAATTAGAAACCTTTCTTTTTCTGGGTGTCATTTTCCTGTAGTTTGGTGTTGATTGTATTTGCTTTTTATTGCCAAGGCTATAAAAGTCGCATGGCAGGAGGGGAGGTGATGGAAGGTTGAGGTCTGCGGCTGAACAGATCACTGACGCATTAAATAATATGGTGCACCCTTCCATCCTTTTCGGTAGACTTGGGACATGCCTCTAGGCCATGTTTAGTGCTGTGTATTTAGCTCGCCGATTATGGCCTTTGAGTGGCCATTTCATCGAACCTCCAGCCACGAGTGGCCTGTAACTCAGGGACAAACTCCTCCCGAGTCTGCCATAACATTGATAATGCTTGCGTTGGCCCATTCAGACCTAGGTCAATATGTTCAGGCAGCTCTTAGTACTAATGGGAATCTATTAGCTGTTTATTTTATGCCATAATCACAAACAGTGAAGTGGAATCAAAAAAGCCAAAAGATACTCAGAGACACTGCTACAGCCGATTCTGTTACTCCTAGACTCAGATGCAGTGTGATACACAATGTTCCTATGGTCCGTAGCTGCTTCAGGTTAAGGGAAAACAATCATAGCCTTACAATAAAACTGCTACATTTAGACATGTTGAAGTTTGCATTTTAATAACATAGCATACACAAAAACGAATGCTGTGACAGCACAATTTCAGTTAGCATGCCAACTTTTAATTTTTGTTTTGTACAATGAATGAGAAAAGCATTTCAGTAGAAAAGTGAAGGCCTTGCACCGTTTTGCACAGACAGCTGCATTACTGATCAGGCATTCCTTGTAGTTAAACTAACAAGTCTCAACCAATTTGGGACTAATCTGTTATTGTATTGAATTTCATCGCTCCTGCTTTGCTGACATTCTTAGCCCATTACAATTGACAGAACCCCTTTCAATGTAAAGCAAAAAAAATGGTAAAATAATGGTAACTGATTATAGGAATGATTGGGTCCTTCTTTAAACATCTTTTATGTCAGGTAGATGTTCATTCCTGCCCTAGATTTGAGTTGGCACGTTCCTGTGAAATTAACACATACCATTCACTCAAAGTTAAATACATATTCTACTCTACATTTACAGTATCAACATTAATATCCTCTGCAAGTCTTTGGACCATTATTCTTAAATACCCCTAAACACCTATGCTGAATATGATACAGCCAGGGAAGCATTTTTCAGGAATGCTGGATAATACTGAACTGTACTGTACTGGTTTGATAAGATCCTGGACTTTTTTCTGTTGAAGAAACCTGTTTCATTCATTTTTAAATCTGCTGCATTGGCCTCAGATTTGGTGAAACCTGTTAAACAAGAAACGGAAAATGATTTACTGCATCACGAGCAAAAAAGTAAATGGCATCATTAGTATTCCATAAGACAATACAGAGGGGAGCATGTCTATTTTTGGGCAGGCTGCTTTCATAGCAGACTATCATTCAGATTAAACAAGATGAGTGCATTGGCTCTCATCGCGGCTGTTTGCACGCTGTTTTGTTACCTCAACCCATTCCTGTGACTTAATTGCACCAATTTACTGTTAATTTTCAGTGGCATATTAACCTCAATTCTTGCCTACATAGTTGTTTTCTGCAACAAAATGTGGATTTCTTAAACACATTACACTACATCAATGATGGAAATAGGAAAAAGCAACCTCTTTAAAAATTAAGACAAAACACACTGCATTATCATGGCCCTCTGGTATTTCCCGCCCAGGGTCCTCATGAGGCCGCCTAACCCACCTTGAAGCCGGCCCCCGTGCACTTCCTGATGTCATCCGGCGTCAGCCCCTCCCACACCTCGATCAGAGTGAGACCCTGGTCCTTGTCCACGTCGAACACAGCCTGTATGTAATTAAGGGGAAACAGTCACTGATGGCTGAGCCCACAGGCATCGCCTTGTCCAGTGCTGAACAATACCACTTTACTGCTTACTCCAAATCCTTTACAATCGTCATTCAATCTGGTGTAGTCTTGCCTCTGCTCATTTCAGCTTTTACACTGGAAAGCGTGAAACAGTCCTGACCTCTGCTCACCCTGCCCTGATACCTTGGGTGGCCTTGCTGTTGGGACAACAGGCCGCCCCTGCTGGTCAAAACCGCACTACTGCACCTCCCAGGCACTTACTCGAGACCTCACTCAAGATGGGCAAGAAGGATATGGAGAGGAACGAAGAGACCAACCACACTGCCCAGGACTGGCACGAGAGGAAGTGGAGATTTTTGCAATGCTAAAAAGCCCTCTCTAAATTGCCAACTCCGAGATTTAGATCGCACTCTGTCAACCACAGTGTCCATTATACTCATGCTAATGATACATTTCCAGCAATCCCGGCAGTAAAGTTATCATCAAAAACTCAATACTAGCTGTTACTCTGCTAAGCTTTCCATAAAGTCTGATTAAATGCACGATTTTAGAACAGAATGGTCACATTTTAAAACAAGTACTTTGCAAGCAGCCCATGTAAGAGAGAAGAGGCCTTGTCCTCCTGATGCTTGTTTTCTTTAACCTGGCAGTAATCAAACAGTTGAAGCCCTATAAATAGCACAAGCACTGGGTTTGAGATTCGAGCGGTCGGACACAGGAGGCTGCATCATTGTTCAGCCTCTAAACTCGTCTGTCAGCGATGGGTTTGCATCCAGCACACAGTGGCAGCAGGCAGCAGAGGCTAGGCATGGAGAAGGGGATGGCGACACCGAGCTAGAGCAACCATGAGGAGACGGAGGAGACACTGGCAAAAACAAGGGACATATTCATATACTGTCAGTATGGAATTAGGGATATGCGCATCTGTTATTACACAGGGCCACCATGCTGTGGTTCCATCAGTGGCTTAAAAGGGAACCACAACCTTGTCTGCAGTGTTCAGAAGCACAGACTGATCTTCCTGCATCTTTGGTTAACAAAAAATGTAACAGCTTTGAGTGGCGTTATATTTAGCACAGATTTCCTGCTGGGTAGCGCATTCAGTCGTGACAGAATGAAATCAATTTTCGAAACATAGACAAATATCCAGCACAATCAATATACTGCATGTGTTGATGTGTGTCAGTGCAATTATATTACAAACTATGGCTGGGCAGCCTTTTTCTCCGCTGGCTCGGTCACTGGGCACGCACACGCTGCTCCGACACGGCTGCCTTCGAGGCCCAAAGGAGGGATTGACAGCACAGAACAGGCTTGATAGATAACAGAGCCTCATAAAAGCTTGTCTGAGTGGCGAGGCGAGCCTTGAGTAGCACAGCGACACAGGACGCACAGACTAGCCACTGCTTCCGGCTTGTGTTCACAGCCTCTCTGGATTGTTTTTGTTTTTTTTTTTATACCATCACTCCAAATATTAAACGCACTATAGCTCTTACATGGCCCGCTAAACAAACGCGCTATTAATAGCATCCCTTTTAGATGGCTGCTCGAGCCTCACCTTCTGGGTTTGATACACTTTTACCACGCTTTTTACATAGCACCTCCACTCTAAAAGAGCACCAAAAGGTTCTCTGTGCTGCAAATGAGAAACTCCTGACAAAACCAGAAAGACTGATACTAACTGCACACACACAAAGTCTGACGGAAGAGTCTTGGAGTATGCAATTAGCATTACACTTACCCACTGACTCTAAACGACGCAGATAATCTTTCCCATGACGCTCTGAAGCTGTTATCGCCAGCTGCCCGTCATTTATATTCTGTAGCCATATTGGATAGTCTCAGCTTCACCCGTTTCATGAAGCTTACATAGAGCTTGATTTACTGTTGTCTCTATATCACTCAGGTACACTTTTTGTATGGGGATTCCAGAAAGGAATGCTGCTAATTACTCGCATATATTTGAAACAAAATAATAATAATAATAAAAAAAAACCTTGCAAAAGTCTCCAGAGAACAGGTCCTCAGTTATTAAAAAGCCAGAAAACTCCACATCTCCCAATATGCTCCTGACACCCAAAAAGAATCAGAATGGACACACATAGGCACCCAGAGGTGAGTACCCAAGGTACTCTCCCCACGTGCAGCTGCGTGGGCTAAATAGCAACTGAAATGTGTTGCTTGCTTGGGTTAAACCATAAGGATGAGCCGTCAGACATGACAAAAGGAAAATAGAAAACATGAGGAAAGACAGGAGGCCGAAACAAGTGGACAGCAAACAGGTTGGTATTAAGAAGGCAGCAGCGAAAAATAAAGAGGGGAAAGAAAAGACATACCAAGGGAGAATATAAATGGCGGTCAGTCTCCATGTGAGGTGTTACTTCAGCGCAAATGACATGAGCATGAAAGTAAACCACAAACTGGGTGAAGGGACACTGCAGAAAACATCTGCCTGACAATGAGGACCAATCATGAAATAAAAAAGATATTTCCGAATAAGTAAGGCTGAAACTGAATGTGCAGGTTGGGAAGAAGTACCCATACTTTGCACACATTAATGCTGCTGTGCTTTGAGGCGTCGCCAACCTTGTATTGCTGCTCTTATGATTTTGGTGCTTTATATAAGGTGAATAAAAATGCGCTTTGATGTGCATGATTAAAATACCGAATGGGGGGGGAGGGGGGGGAGACCTGCACAACCTGCACATGCACATTTCTGTTTTTCAAGGAGATTAAGAATTGAAAGGGAGATGGCTCGGAACCGCATAAATGAGCCTGCAATGTGAGGCAGTGCGGCAAAATACGAAAAATTTGCTTGGCACCAAAATGGCCGCTGCAGTTCAGATCCGAATGCAAAAATAATTACCGTTACTGTCTCCAATGGCTGATCTGGATAAACAAATGATCTACATGAAAATCAGTCTGAAAGCACTGAATCAACCAGAAAAGTCTATCATGTGCATTTCTGATTAGACTTTGATGAGCGTCATGTTTATCAAACCAAAGCCACAGTATAGTAAATATTGTAACAGGGAACCTTGAATTTCAGTATAAACAAATGTATGGTAACTTTGGCACTGAATGTTTAAGTAGATAAGAATACACACGTCTGCATGCTCTACAGATCTGTAAAGGGCTGCCCAGCCCACTGGTCGCATTAGAGCTACATGACGGATTCCTGTTATAAAGGAACCTCTCAGCACACTTCATACAGCAATCCACATCAGGCCTTCAGACTTGAGCAGAAGGCTCCTTTCTTAGGTCGCTGTTGCCATCGGAGCTGGAGAGTGTGGGCACTGGGGGCCTGTGGGAGCAGCACAATGTCATGGAAAGCGGGAGGGGGGAGTGCGGGGGCGTGGGGAAGGGGGCGGGGGGCGCCAGCTGCAGCTGCTGAGTTTCAGACGAACGCGTTCTGATCTCTGACACATGAGCATCACGGCCGCGTCCCCCAGCGATATGCCGGCCGCTCACTATGAAATCTAATAAATAATAAAAATGTATGACAGCTTGTGTGTGGTCACCCCAGCACTGAAAATCCACAGCCGTGGAGAACCGCGGATTCGTTGGCGGATGCAGACGAACATAAAGAAGAGCGACACAAATTGAAGAAAATCTCTACTGCTATCTATCCACCATAGTCAGGGTGATGGGGGGGGTCTAGAGCTGGGGAACATCCTGGATGGGAAATAACCTACTGCTCTGGAACAGATCTGGCCAGGTAGGTTACAGAGGAATTGTAAATAAATAAATACATTTTATTTCCAGTTATAGCTTTTAAATGCTTACATTTGATGGAGAGGTGAATAAAAGCATCTATAAAATGTCTGGCTTTTGTCGTTATAGACTCAAAGAAGATGCTTCTAAGTATCATTTAATTGGGCGCACGGTCTCTCTTAGGCACTAGCTGTACTCTGGTTCTGTTTAAACTGAAAGTCACGTTCTGCCCAGTTTTCCCACAGCCATGATGGATGATAGCCAGTGGCTAAAGAGCAGCTCAGCAGGGGACTGGGGTTTTAAGCTATTCCACTCTGGTGGAGCGGCTGCCAGGAGGAGGGGTGCAGGAACCCAAGGGGTCCAGGCCTGACAGGCAAAGCACCAATTTCTGTACCGACAATTACATCCATCATACATGCTTGCTCACCGGCCCCCTCAATATGCCTGAACACCAAGCTAGAATTTCAGAAAGATCACAGGCAAAATGAACATGCACACACACACACACACACACACACACACACACACGCACGCACGCACAGATTACAAACCTAAATCTTTGTGGAGACCATCCATTAATTTCTATGGGTATAACTCCCAGCTATGACAACCTTAACCATAAGTAACCAAACAAAATACAAGACTTTCGGCATTTTTATTTTTTCTGTTGAATTCACAGATTTTTATAAAATAAAACCGGTTATTACATTGTGGGGACATTTGGTAATATACACAGCACCAGTCGAAAGCTGGACAAGCAAAGCCTCCTACCAAACAGAGTGGCACTGTCACATCACATGAGCCGCCACCTGACCTAAACACAATAGAGATCATTTTGACCAGAGTGAAGGAGAAGCGGCCAATGAGTGCTCAGCGTATATGGGACCTCCTACAGGACGGCTGGAAAATCATGCCAGGGGGTCACCTCATGAAACATGTGTAGAGGAGAAATTAGGGTCAGCCACTCCATGGAGTGCGGTTAACCTTCTGAGTTCCAACTCAGAGCTGCCCCCACCTCCAACAAATAATTTTTTGGTTTAATACATTTTTAGTCAGTACATAATTCCATATATGCTATTTTATAGTGCTGTGTAATGTAGAGAATAGTAGAAATAAACTTATATGGGTAGGCTTGTCCAAACCTTTGAATGGTACTGCACATGATGATGTCTCTCACACACGCCTGCATGCATGCACGCACACACACACACACACACACACACACACACACACACGCACGCACGCACGCACGCACTCACAAACCGTACAATAAGCTCCTTCCCTCAACTGATCTTTCTGTCAAAAATTACCTTGTGTATTCAGTTTATTGATTTCAAGGCAGGGTCATGTAAGGAATAGCCAATCCGCCACACCAGCAAATCAAATTTAAAGACTCACTTTTATTTTTGTCCTCCTGTTATAGAATTCCATCTATGGTATCATAAAAAGGGCAAAGTGTACTATAGATCCATAACCTGCACATGGGCAATTTCTCCCTTCTGAAAACACCCACGGGGCACCTACTAGGCTCAGGAGCCGAGTTAGTCACCCAGGAGCCGGGCAGTTCTCTGGTGAGTCGGTGTGCGTGTGGGGGCTTGTGTGTATACACATATTGGGGGGAGGTAGGGAGGAGAAGGTGCTTGATGTTGACAGAGCCGTTTCAGCATCATGCGTCACGCGTGCTCTGTCCATAGAGCAGGTTCAACCTGTCCGCGTAAGGCAGTGGGAGGCTGCGGCAAGCATGAGGGATCGCTATGGCAACCTCTGGTGAGAACACGGCAACGCCCGTCACAGGGACAGAACAAGCAGCAGACAGCAGCTGTCTGGACCAGTGATCCGTCAGGTCAAGGTCGAACAAAATGATTGTTGTAATTTTTTGGGTGGTACATGAGCACGTTGCTGAAAATAAAAAAAACTGAAATACTCTTTTTTTAAAACAAAAAGTCTCCTGGACGTGACATTAACTTGGGATCTGAAGTCACAGCATATCCTTTTATTAAGCAGACAGCCCAAAAATGATGGACAGAGCCAGTGTGGTCCTCCAGGCCTGAGCATCTCCAGCTCTTAGCAAGGCAGCCTTCACTCTCTGATTCGCACTCTCCGCTCTCACCGCTTCGCACTCTCCGCCTCACTCTCCGATTCGCACTCTCCGCTCTCTCAGCTTCACACACTCCGCCTCACTCTCCTCTTCGCACTCTCCGCCTCACTCTCCGCTTCACACTCTCCAATTCGCACTCTCCGCTCTCTCCGCTTCGCACTCTCCGCTCTCTCCGCTTCGCACTCTCCGCCTCACTCTCCGATTCGCACTCTCCGCCTCACTCTTCACTTGCTCTGCCACACGTCATTCTGCAGGATAACATTTTCTAGTGATCTGAGCATACATATTATATAGCTCTGGAAAAAGTTAGGAGACCACTCTATAATTTTAAAAATGTCTGCATTTTTTAATCCTGGTTCTGCTGGCAGAAGCTACACTGAGCAGCAGGCTGCTTCCAGGCTGAAGGTTTGTAAAACTGCAGTACACAGGAACAAGGTGAAGCAGGAGATACTGGGAACGACCAGAAACCAGCCAGGTAGAGGGGGGGGAAGCGACTTTGAAATGCCAGAGATGACCGTCACCTTATCCAGCAGTGCCTCATAAATTGGAGGATGACCTCAAGTGACCTTTAACAGGAATGGGAAACATTAAGTGCGCACAGTTAGGTGCACAGCTAGGACAGATCTTAACAGGCTCCTAGAAGCAGGTCTGAAGTCCCATAAAGCACGGAAGAAGCCCTTCATTAATGAAAAGCAGGAAAGAGCCAAACTGGAGCTTGCAAAAAAATCTATATTTTAAACATAAGCATACCCATAAATTGAGAAATGAATGAAACAAAAGCATGTTGCTGTGATCTCTTATTTTTTTCCCCAGAGCTGCATTACACAGCCACAAATGCTTCTGCATTTTCATTCTCTTCTGGCTGCAGCTATTGGCTCCACATATCATTGGAATGTGTTCGGTAAGTACTCTGCGTTCGGTAAGTACTCTGTGTGCACCAACTCCAGTTCGGTGTGTGACGCCAGAACTGTGAAGTTAGGAGAATTTTCTATGGCTTTTCCAATGAAGGCATCGTCAAACTGTTGGAGGATATTCAGTAAAGCAAATTGTGCAAGACAACTAAAATAATGCAAAATAAAACTGAAAACATCGCAGGAAGTTCTTTATTTATAAAGAAAATAAATGTCACATTTGCAAAAGAAGACTACTGAACCAAAGCAGAGCAAATTACATCTCTTGCCCTCCAACCCTAGTGGTTTGGAGACCTGACGGAGAACCGGTTCTTGCTTAGATGCTAACAACAGCAATGTCATTTTGCAAAAAACAGAAAACTGCTGGAGTGAATCTCAAATTGTTTTTAATGAATAAGAATGTTTACCAGGAAAAGAAAGTGCTTCACCCCTAATTACTTCTTGAAGGAACTGATTTAATAACTGACTGACCAAGAACAGAAGCTAACCAGGGGATTGCATCATGGCTCTCTCAATTATACAGCAACCCTCCCCAACATGCTAAACAACAGACCGCGACATTCTGTGACCTACCGACACCTGCAAGGTAGTGATGATCCCTAAGCATTTTTCCTGGTGTATCTTCTGCATGTAGGGCTGGAATTCATCCCTCCCCATTATGGGAACTAAGCAAAGGGCCTCACCTTCTCTGTGATGATGCGATCCACACACTGCTTCCCGGTCAGTGGCAGAGAGCACTTCTCCATGATCTTGTGCCCACCCCCCTGGAACCAAAAGAGAGCAGCTGATTAGTGGGGGCTCATGGCTTGCTGTCCACCCGCCAGCTCTCAGTCTCATATTAAGTGGTTGTCTTATTTGAAACAAGCATCTTCCCAAAAGTGTATAGAGGTTTTGAAAGACCTTACAGAATGCAAATAAATTATTCTGGAACCAAAATTATGCCTAATTTTCCCCCCAGTGTTCTGCAGCAAAAATAGCTGTTTGAAGTTAGAGCATAGATGCTGTGGAACAGAAGGTGATGTACGATCTGGCCCCAGCTTGCCCGAATCCGATTTCCGCCAGCATCGGTATTTGAGACTGACACCACCTTGGCACTCCACTGAGATCCTCCTTGAATGGACCACCACTCAAGACGTGACAGGGCCAGGGCAGGTTTTACAAGAATTTAAATAAGCCGAAATGGAAAAAGACAAGCACTCCCAGTGCAAAAAGCTCAGTGCTGACTGGGGAATATACACACTGCTGCTACCCCCAGTGCCTTGGAGTGCTATAACAATAAAACAAGTTTGTTTACAGCCAAATGAGCAGACGGCTAGGACAGGAGAGAGTATGTGTGTCTGGGGGGGTGGTGATGGCTGACGAAGGGAGAATGCTTGCTGCTGCTTCCGCATCCTCCGGAGGAATGACCACCGCCCTTCGTACGGCCGCTTCTTTAGACAGACCCATCCAATTATGCTTGCTGTACCCAATTACCGTTCCCTAATGAGTCTGTCTATTGAAAAGCCCACATTCTGCACTACAGAGGGACAGGAAGAGCTCTCAAATGTAATGTAATTAAAGCCCCTTCACTGGTAGCTTGCTGTCATTATCCGTGGATTAGACACCAGAATGCAAAAAGATACTGATGAACAACACACACAAGCATAAAGACACACACCATCCCCATCCATGCTGCACGTAGCCAAATAATGTTAATTAAAAAGATCTGTACCAACTGTACATTATAACAGACATTGCATCTTCCATTTATTATGTAACTAAAAATGTTAATTTCTAAGATGATTCGCATCTTTGGGAAGTGGTGAGAACCCGGAGGAAAGCCTAACATGGACAAAGCATGCCAACTCCACACAGACATGAAAACGAACACGGGAAAGGCATGCCAACTCCACACAGGAAAACGAACACGGGAAAGGCATGCCAACTCCACACAGACAGGAAAACGAACACGGGAAAGGCATACCAATGCCACATGGACAGGAAAACTAACATGGGAAAGGCATGCCAACTCCACACAGGAAAACGAACACGGGAAAAGCATGCCAACTCCACACAGACAGGAAAACGAACACGGGAAAAGCATGCCAACTCCACACAGACAGGATAACGAACACGGGAAAGGCATGCCAACTCCACACAGACAGGATAACGAACACGGGAAAGGCATGCCAACTCCACACAGACAGGAAAACGAACATGGGAAAGGCATGCCAACTCCACACAGACAGGAAAACTAACATGGACAAAGCATACCAATGCCACACAGACAGGAAAACGAACATGGACAAAGCATAACAATGCCACACAGACAGGAAAACGAACATGGACAAAGCATAACAATGCCACACAGACAGGAAAACTAACATGGGAAAGGCAACCCAACTCCACACAGACAGGAAAACTAACATGGGAAAGGCATGCTAATTTTACACAGACAGGGAATGTAACATGGGAAATCATGCTAATGCTACACGGACAGGGAATGTAGCATGGGAAAGGCAAGCTAACTCCATACAGACGGTGAATGTAACATGGGAAAGGCATGCTAACTCCATACATACAGTGAATG
>JAODKM010000039.1:26595648-26613790 GCA_026780845.1 Petrocephalus sullivani
TAACATGGGAAAGGCATGCTAACTCCATACAGACAGTGAATGTAACATGGGAAAGGCATGCTAACTCCATACAGACAGTGAATGTAACATGGGAAAGGCATGCTAACTCCATACAGACAAAGCAGGAATCAAACCCTCAAGCAGAGAGATGCTACCCACTGAGCCACCCTGCTGCCCTTGCAATTTCAAAATAATATGTAAAGTACTATATTGCTACCAATATCCCCCACTACTAGAAAATCACGGGCATGCAGCTCCCTGCGATCCATGACATCCGCACTACACGCTGTCTCAGGAAAGCGAACTATCAGGCGGGACCCCAGCCACCGTGCACTGTCACTTTTCACCCTCCTCCCACCTGGGAAGCGACTAAAGTACATTTGGACGCGCACCTCCAGGTTCAGGAACAGTTTCTACCCAACTGCAATCAGGCTCATGAACAATCAGTAACCTTGGGTCACCTCCACTGCTACCCGCACATATACTTCTGCCACCATTTCTATCTATTCCTAGGATTCCGGTCTTATTTATTTACTTATTTATATCCACTTCATCATTACATTCACTTGTCGTCTTGTCTATGTTCACTGTCTGCAGGGGCACATGCAAGCAAGCATTTCACTGTACATGGTACTCGTACTTGTACTAATGACAATAAAGAATTGAATTGAATACCTTGGCAGAGTGCTCCATGGTAACAACCACTTTAGTTCCAGCACTGGCCACCAAGTCCATGGCACCACCCATGCCCTTTACCATCTTTCCCTGGGGACAAAAACATATAAGAGACAAGTGTCAGGAGTAAGAAAACATTCAGAGCATCATTCCTACATGCATCTAACACAGATCTGTCATGAGCACCATCTGCAGGCAGCACCTCCTGACTCCACACCCAAATTCGATTTCCAGGTCATGTTTAATGTTGTGTACTACAAATCCTGCCCATCCCTGTATCCCTGAAATGGGAAACCCGATTCCGAATAAACTACCCATCCCTCACCCCATCGCTGTCACAAGTGTTTCTGTTCAGCCACTCGACCAGAAGTGAGCATGGTAGGTAACTCAGTATTAATTTGCTTCTCTGGGCACAGGCAAAGAAAGGAAGTGACAGCAGTATGTAAGGATATGACAGGCGGGCTTCAAAGTGAGAGAGCACTTCTCCATCATAAGTGAGAGAGCACACTACAGCAAGAGAGTGGCTTGGTGCTTAAGTCTTACGTCCCTGCTTCACATCACAGAGGAGAAATGAAGGAATGCAAAAGGTGGGTGAATTAGGGGAGCCCAAAACAAACAGGCCCCCAGAAGTGTAGCATATACAAACTCTTTAGGTTACCCTGTAGTAGAAAGGTCTCCGATCTCTTTCAGTTACATGATCTAAACAATAACATATGGTTGTGTCTTATCTCCACTTTTTCACAGTTGTGACTTGTTACTATAGATGGTTACTATAGTTACTATAATTAGCCCATTCTGCTTTGACTACTGACAGCATCTGACATCAATGTTTGACAACTCACCAATGAAAAGATGTTATATGAAGTCATCTAGTCAACAAGTATTTATGTTATGGTTCATGATTGCACTTTGTATGGATTACTATATATTGCCAATTTGAACAACTTAATGTTGACAGCTATATAGCTAGCTAAGCAACATTATTCTTAGCTAACCAACTATTATTCTTGTGAATCTAAAACCAGATGAATTTGTCTCTTCTTGACACTGACATATTTGCATCACTGACAACAATCCATGTAAGTTTATTTAAAACATTAAACTGGTCACTGATGGCTGTGTAAATATTTCAATTTAGTATTAATAATAATAATACTAATATTATTAATAATAATAATATTTAAAGGTTTTTATTTGTGGTACTAAGGGGGCCTCATTACATTAATTTTTTTGTAAAGTAGTTTCGAGAAGAAAAATTCTCACTCCCGAAATAATGGATTTTTGCGGATGTGCGTTTTTCATTGGACAGTAACGACATATGTGTCTTCAGAAAGTTATTACATTAGAGATCTGAACAGTCATGCTTAAATGCATTTCGAAAACTTTTCTGTTTTAGAGAGCAGAATGCGTTTAAGGGTGTAAAGACTATACAGTATGTACATGCATAAACTATATACACATAACACCGTCTATTTTAATTGACACCCTTGAAAGCTTAAAAGATGGATTAATCTATACTCTTTGAATAATGTATTTTAACTGAAAGTTTTTAGGTTCTTTTCATGAAATATCTCCACAAGATTAATTTCATCAAGAAAAAAAATAAAATAAACTTTATAAAAGTATACAGTGGTAAGTTCCCTGCAGCCACACCTTTCAATTATGCTACTGCCACAATGCCCTGAGGCTAAGGAAAGGGCTGACCTTTGACCCCAAGCACAAAAGATGGAGTAGCAATTTTAGTAGCCTGGCAAGGAGAAAGGGAACGTCCTGAAACGGCGGAGCAGAACCCGCCAGAGCATCTGTGATGCCAGCTGAAGACTGCGGTCCCCAGAGGAGTCGCAGCCAGCATGGCAGAACGTGGGCTGCTGCTCTGCAAACAACAGGCAGCAGCTGCAGCATCACGCCGCCAGAGCGCCGTCCGTCACCGATTAGCACCAAGGGTGTGAAAGCCCTCCTTTCACTTCCTGAAAACTTTCCACAGCTGTCGGAAATTCTTGCATATAGATTTGTGTAGATCAGTCACACAAACCCCTGGATGAGTTGCTGGTCCCTCGCTTGGCAAACACTCATACACACAAAATCGCACAGTATAGACAAATTAGGCATAAATTCACTTAAATACAAAATAAAATGTTTTGAAGGGCAGGAGGAAAGCAGAGTAGCCATAGGAAACCCACATAAACACAGCGAGGATACACAAACCATACATCCATGACAAAGGGACCCGCCATTGGAACCTACATCCCTGGAGATAAGAGGCAGTAACTCTCCCCACCGAGCTACCGTGGTAGGATATTTGTGTTTCAGACTCATGTGAGAGCAAGACAGACTAACGCAGGTTTTTCAACAACTGCCCTACAATGTGCTCACCTGCCAAACCTGCTGCTGTCAAAGCTGATAACCGTCTCCCATTCGGTCAAACAGAAATGCCAGTCTCTAAAAAATAAAAGGCCCTGGAAAAACACTACGCTAGATCACTCCTCGAGTCATCCCCTTCACAGACATCCAGTGAGCAGAACTGGTTATGAAAGGCTCTCACACCCTTGGTGCTGCCAAAAACTGCACCCCTCCCTCAAAATCCTGAAAGGTCTTTAAGACAACATGACCAAAAAGGGGCCAAACCTGCTTGGTTTAGGGTTGTCTGTGGTTCAGGCTGTTTGGGTTTCTTCCGGGTACACTGGTTTCCCCCCACAGCCCAAAAGCATGCATAAGTGAACTGCTGTTACCGAATTGTCCGTTTAAGTGCCCAGTGATGGACTGGCAGCCCACACTGGGTAATTCCCTGCCTTGCACCAGTAGCTTCTGCAATAGGCTCTGAAATCCTACACAGCATAAGTGTGTAAAGAAAAAGGATAGATGGAAAACTTGTTAACCTCTTATATGTTGACATGCAGGTTAAGTGGGTTTAATTTAACATGTGGTTTAGCTTGGACAGGAGATACCCATGATTCTTTGCATGTGCGCACATACCAGTTTGCTCCACGACAGAACAGCAGCAGAAAGCTCGACACATAACTATCCCTCTCGAGCGTCCCAGTCTTGGCCACCATTGCCTGTCCTAATTAGATTTTTGGTCCCATTGAATGTTTCCATATAATCTTATTTGTTGATTTTGAGTGCGAGAAGGACCAGTCTTGTATACATTTTTGGATTCATGCTTAGAAGCGACTGTTGCTAGGAGACCGGAGCTCTGATCATCAGTGCCTCAAATCCCTAACAAAAGGCACCTTTTGAAATGAGCAACTTTGTAGTAGACACTCTGCCCTTGAGAACATGCAAGGGAAGGACGCGCTGCGGTTTCACTCCTAGAAGGTGTTGCATGACACCAAGCTCAGGAAACAAACTGCTGATTCAATCAGACACTGGGCCCTGTCTTCTTAGGGATCTAGCGGACAGAATTTGGTTGTCTGACTTCGGGGTTCTTCACCTGAGCTGATTTTGTGGCACGGATGACCGATGGACACCGGCAGCACAAGACTTCATCTGCAAATGGGCCATACCGAGTGAGAATTAAAAATCTGAATTCCCACAGCACAGACCTTGCAGTGGACGGCCCACCAGAGCACAAACGTGTAGCTGGCTTAAACAATTTGATTATGAGTAATACATAATACAGGAGACATATTTCAAGCATAATTCTCATTTCAGTTTTCCTTCACTTTTCCCAGCTTGAGGATAAGGGAATTTTATTAATTTCCAGATGTTACATAGCCACCCATCTACTCCGTGAAGTGATAACCACTTGTGCTTTTTTTTTTTTCTTTAAATCTGCCGCCATAAGGGTTCAGCACTCAAATGAGAAGGAAAATGAGGACCATTCTGTCAGTGTTGACGGCAGAAACTTCCTGAAAAGACATCAGAACATTTAGGAGTAAAGCTCAAAACTGGTACAGCACACTGTGTAAGGAATTGAGGCTGACAACTGGTGAGTGAAATTTAAAAGAATTAAGTACCAAGAAATGAAAAATTTAACAGAAAAAAATACTGCAGTCACATTAAGGTTCTCCAGCCTTACACTCTGAGATGCCTACCTATGATTTTTTATACTTCAGCACTGAAACTGAAAAGGAAAGTAGTAGAAACAGGTGACAGCAGTGGTATTCGCTCCTTCCCCATCACTCCGGGTAAACAGAACCCAGGTAAATAGGCCTCATGAAGAAGGGGGCAGTGCATGTCAATCATTATTGTGTTTGTCAGATTCAGACACTTTCACTAGCAACACCTTCCACATTACAAGGCCTATGAAATACCACCACCCCGCCGGGGCCGAGGTATCGCAAAGGCGAGGATAAATCATATGTGCCTCCAAGAAGGAAATACAAATTATATATAGCAAGGGAAAGGAACAAGGATGTCTCAGTGTTCTGGGTTGATGACTGCAATAGATGGGCTGTAAGCATCACCCATTTTCTGTGCCTGCTTGTCTGATTTAGGGCTGCAGGAGTCTGGAGCCTGACTTGGAAGTTACTGGCACAAGGTAGGGAATAACCTAGGATGGGGCACCAACCCATCACACGGCACACACACCATTCATAACTACACACAATTTGGCTACTCCACCTGAGCATGTTTTTGGACTGTGGGGGTGAAACCTCAGCACACGATGGAAACCCCACGACTACACGGGCAGAACACGCACACTCCACACGCGCGAAACCCAGGTGGAGACTCCATGTGCCCAGCTCTAGAGGTGCGAGACAACAGTGCTAACCACTGTGCCGATGGATTATGTTTATGAATGAAAGTCAGAGACAATTACGGATTCATCTGGGACCACTAAGGTGAGTGAAGACGGGAAGTGACTGAAGGAGAATTTGGAGAGGGAGCCGCTGAGATGCCTTCACACTAGTTATCGGTGTTACAGTTTCTGACACATACATACATAAAGAAGAAGAAAAAAAAAAAAACAACAACCCCTGACATGCACAGAAAGGGCAACTTCAGATTATTGTACTTCAACTCAGGAGTGTTTCCATGGTAACAGATCAAATATTTCCTTTGCATCTGCTATGAGAACGAGCACCGGCACTGGCCACAGAGCGCCTCCTCCCCGCCGGTGGTCTGCATCGCCTTCCTGGCCTCTTGTCCACCGTCGATGAAAACAGCCCCGCTGGGCTGGACAGTGACTGCAGCTGTTTCCCAGGCTGCAGGATGGTGATGTGGGCAGTGTGAAAGCCACACTTACAGTCTTACTGATGGAGATGTCAAGCGGGCCAGCCTTGGTTGCAAGCCAATCACTGACGCGGTGTATTGATTACAGGACCGTGAACTGCTGGCCGGGGACAAGGTGAGGCGAGGGGGGGGCATGGCAGGAGAGTCAAAGCAGGCCAAGGAGTTTAATGTACCTCACTTATATGATGCTACAAGTTACATCTCCATAATTATCTGGGTATTGGCATGAAGGGGCGGCATGTTGGGGCGGAGGGTTAGCACTGCTGCCTCACACATCTGGCACCTGGGTTTAGGTCTCCACCATGTGTGGAGTTTGCATGTTCTTCCCGTGTTGTCATGGGCTTTCCTGTGGGTTATCTGGTTTCCTCCCAAAATACTAAGTCCAAAACATACTAAGGTGAACTGGAGTTATAAAACTGTTATGCGGACTGCGACAGGATGGTGCCCTTGCTACCTTGTGGCCACAGCTTCTGCGACCGCGAAGTGACTTTCTAAAATGCCAACCTTATTGGTAATGCATTTAATGCACAAATCGAGGGTATACAGTTAAATGGGTAAGGCAGAGAAAGAAACCCTTAAGAGAACAGCAACGAATGAAACAATCAGTACAGCTGTGTTGAATATATACAAGTCCAGTGCAGAGAAACCTCTAAAGAAATTAGTAAAGAAAAAAAAAAGCGAATATCTTAAGTTTGATTGGACGTCTGCTCAAAACTGCTATATCTGGCAGTTAAAAAAAAAAAGTACAAATCACAACAAAAAGCATAAAAGGATTATGATAAAGATTACTTTAGAGATTTAGGCTGGGAGATATGGCAAAATATTTTTATATGATATTTTTATTTATCAAACAATATCAATAATTATCACGGTGTAATTCAAGTCATTTTAATTGCAATGTTATATTTTTGCTTGAAATTGCTTTAGATTTGCCCTTAAATAGTTTCAGAAGATGAAAAAAACTACCAAATGAAATCTAATTTTAATAAATAAATCATACTATAATAAACATTTTTGTCATAAAAAACGACCGCAGTATGTTTTGTTCCTAGGTGTTCTCTATGACTGCCTCTGTTTGTTCCAGGGAATGGATTTGACTGCGGTTGGGTGATACGCCCTAAACTATCACAGATTTGTATGATATTGATATTTATCACAATATTCTAATTCTCACATGAAGAGAAGTTTTTTGGAGTTTATCCGATTATGATGACCAAACCTTTTTGCTAATAGCTATGGAGAAGTATAATAAACAGCATGACAGCAGACTCATACCTTGATGGAATGTGTGTAAAAATAGCAAATTATGACTATTCATTATGCAGGAAAACAAGTGTCTAGGCAATATCATAATGCTTGCAATATTTACACTGGTGACAGTATGAATGTTTATAACCACAATACAATACAATTTATCAATGCATCACCCAGACCAGCACAGGCTCCTAGTCAGGGAAAAGACCAGGGAAAGCTGCTGCGATGCTCGCCAGGTCCGGAATCCAGCCCAGTTTGGACTGGGAGGAATACTACCAAGCATTCTTGCTTCTCCTTCATCCGCTACGGACGCTTTTCCAGCTAAGAACATTGTGTGTGTAGTCATCCTTCCAAGCACATTTTTATGAAATTCAGTACAAAAAAACCGCTAAGCTTTGAAGCCGAAGAACTGACACCCCTTCATCTCCTCTCCATTGTGCTCTTAGAGTTCCACATTTCCAGGTGACGATGCATCAAGCTGCTAATGCATATTCACTAGACTGACATATTCCCCCCGACAGCTTGTGCACTTTGGAAACAAAGTTCCCTGCAGGATGCAAGGCATTACAAATCATGTCCCGCTATATAATTTCCCTTCATTAACCTGGGGAGGTGGGTGGGGGGTGATGGGTTGTCAGTGTATTTGAGCCTCTATTTTGGTTCCCTAAATATTTTATGATTTTTGCCATTGGCTTTGGGGTAAAATAATGGTACGGCTATGCTAACAGTATAGAGCTGTCCACACAGTAAAACTATCATTAACACGAATCGCAGAGCATATAAGCACTTCTCTCTGCCATTAGCAAATGAAATTCCAGGAAATTTTAGGGGAAGGATTTGGGGAGCTGTTGGAATTCATATTAGATTGGCAAAAATTAATCTAGATGGAAATGGAGGGGAGGCGGGTGCTAATAAGTCTAGATAATTTTTCCATATAAAATTACCTGAAGAGAAGACATGCATCTTTCAATGCAGTATGAAATGTCAGAATGTGTCAAGAGGGCCAGAACCTGTTCTCAATTCCAGTGAGCACAATGCATTTGGACTCATACAAATGATAGATGGAGCACTGGTGGACCAAAGGCTTACTACATAAAAGTAGGAGTAAGGAAGAGTATGTGCTGCACTTCCTATACATTAAGGCTGATTCTGAATGTGCCTTTCAGCATCCACTGCTTACATTCATGCATTTGCCCTCAAAAGACCAGTACAACAAACCAGTCAAATATAGCAGAAGATCATACCTCATCACTTCAAGGAAAAATGCTTGAATGGCAAACAAACTGGTTACCATAATAAAGTTCTTCCCTCAAGTCCAGAAAATGCAAAAACAATGATAAGTTCTCTAAGAAACGACAACATGCAATTGCAATTAAAAATTGTGATTGTCTACAACTGAGTACATGGAAAATTAAATCTGCATGTTAATGAATGTTTGTTTCGCTAGCAGTAGCATATCATTACTTTTTTTTTTACATTTCTACAAGAATACTTTTTATTTCACGCTTTCTGCACATTTCAACATTGATCATTTTGTTCTTATGCATGGAAAATAGTGTTGCATGACATTAATGAACTCTGCAAGCAGTCCTTGACATTTTAGCTATTTCCAGAAGCTCAGCTTCAAGGCCACCACACTTGCCCTTAAAACAAACCTAATTTTTAAAATGTAAAGAACCTAAAACCTGCCGTTTTGCATAACCTGCGCATCTCAAAGGGCAGCGGGGACGAGCGCACCAAGAGCAGAGTCAGGCAGCCAGTGTCATTTAAAGGGGTGCTAGAGGCTATGTAGTGCAATGACATCACAGACTTTCAAAAGCAAGAAACACAACTTGTGAATTAGTGAATCTCCTGCAGCAGTCTTTGGGACACTCATGGCTAACAATGAAATTTTGGTGAGCACCTACCACTAGGTATCGTTAAGATTTTAACAGCACTACTACTCTTTCCGGTGCTGCTTATTGGTCCGGTACTTTAACGGTATTGTTATCGGTACGTTATGAAGAATAAATCAAATTAACAACATAATTAACAGATTTACTTAAGAAATCACTTATTATTCAAATGTGCATTATTATTTAACAAATTTACATTCAATGTGAAATGCAAAATAAAATTTCACAAAAAATACAGCAATGTTTTAAACATTTCCGATAAGGGAAATGTAAAACAAGCAAATTTTAATGCAAAGCCTTTAATGCCTTTACATGCAAAACATCTGTTGCACTTTTGGCAACAAGCACTATCCGCATTGATTCTAGTGAAGCACAACTACAATTTTTGATCTCTTACCTCTCCGCCATCGTCACTAGTCTTGGCTCGGCCGTCCCTGCACGATCTGCGTGCGCATGGGCATGTTTTACGGTACCGCAGATCTGTCTAGCAATGCGT
The DNA here is from genome assembly GCA_026780845.1 of Petrocephalus sullivani. Taxonomy (NCBI): domain Eukaryota; kingdom Metazoa; phylum Chordata; class Actinopteri; order Osteoglossiformes; family Mormyridae; genus Petrocephalus; species Petrocephalus sullivani. Next base: position 26,605,144 of record JAODKM010000039.1, read on the forward strand.
TAAGATTTCGGTCCTATTTGTGAATTTTTCATGCAAAACCGTCGACATAGTAAGCTGACAAATACTCCTCTGGCATGGGAGTTACAATATTACTAAAATCATTTTAATAAAATAAAAACATACACAATCGTTTCGTTAGTTTTAATTCCTTCTAACGACTTCAGTCCACAACGAGTTCGTGTGCATTTATTTAAGTGTTTTACAATATCACATAAAATAAAAAGCTGCATATATGCCTGGCAGGCAGGCTGTACTTGTCATATATTCCAATGTCCAATAACGGATATTAAGTATCATGTGATTGTGTACGTATGCTTTTGTGTGTCTTACAATGTATTAAAATGTAATTTAGTTTCAATTTGTGCGCATACTCTTGCCGATCGGGCTGGGTCAGTGGTGGATGTCAGTATACATATCTCATACAGCCTTAGGCGGAACGGAGCTTTGCGTGTGCCCAGGCAGATAGGGCAGTGGCACTCGCGTCTGTGTGCGCGTCTCACAGTTTCTCCTTGAATCGCGCACAGGGGAGAATGCTCTAGATTAACGTCTTAATCAGTAACGGAGCTGGTCAGAAAAACTGGGAAAGATTACTTTTATGTAGAAGCAAAAAATCTGATTTATTACATTTCTCCAGTCCCGAAAGCAATACTATTAACGTCAGAGCCTATCGATACTCCAAGTCCATAAACATTTAGTCCCGGTGCCCATTCAGTACCGGGTTTCGGTGCCCATCCCTAGTCACAGGATTCTCTGGAGAGCATGTGCACTTAGCCTGGGGTGGGCCAACATTGTGACTGGCTCCCATCGAGCTGCACCTGCTCAATGTACACGTGTGTGTGTATTTTATATATATATATATATATATATATATATATATACACACACACACACACACACACACACACACACACACACACACGAAAAGGAAGCCAAACCTCATCTTAAGACCTCAATATGCACATGAGCTTCAGCACAATTATACAAATGCCACCAGAGAGCCAGGGTGCATATGGTGTCACTCAGCCGTGTTTGTGAAGTCTAGCAGCATTCCTCTTCAACATAAGCACTTAATTCAGCTCATATTTTTTTTCATTAAAATTCCCTCAAAGACTTTACCTTAGAAACTGCAGCACTTATTTGCAGATACTAACCGGAATCATCCAGTTGGCCAGGTCTCCGTACTGGGACACCTGCATGGCTCCCAACATGGTGAGGTTGATGTGACCCCTAGAGAGCGAAAAAGATCCATCCATAAGTCAACCAGTCGATTGGTTATTCAGGAAGTGAATAGTCTAATCAAATCAAGCAGTGGAACTGTGACATCAGCATCACCACAGACCAGTCCATGAAGAAATCTGAATTACTGAAAGGGTTCACTTTCATTTAAAAGTATTTTAAATTGCCCTATCAAATTGGAACATCACATAATTTTTAAACGACCAGTATCTGCTCTGGACATGTTCATACCGCGGGCAGTCTCCCAGGTGATGTTCGCGAGCGCCACAGAGGGTGGCGGACTGTCACCGCGCCCAATTCGCCTGCAGACTGAACGAGGTCACCTTCTGAGCACCTCATGCCAGCTCCATGTGAAAACCAGCCAGGTACGCTCATTATCCAGACAGCAAAGAAGGCTTTCACTTGGGAGAAAATGACAGTCAGCTAGCCCGCTGCCGCTGCTGGCGACCCAATCTGAGGACAGCTATTCTTGACTCCCCGACAGGGAGAAACGAGAATCACATTAAATGAAGACGAGCCGTGGTTCATATGTCAGCCCCATGTCTAATTCCTGAACCAGCAGCAAGAAATAAAAAACCATGTGTTCCACGTGCATTTCGTTTACATATTCACCTTTTGGCTCCATCTGCACTGAAGCAGGAGCTCTCACCATCTAAGAACATGCTTGAAAAAGTCATGCCCTTATACCAGAAAGCATTTAAACTGCATTCAATTACACCGTGTGAACACAAGCACTAGCTAGGTTCTACAGTGCGTCTGCAGATAATTTCTTATTCTGGAGGCAGTCAAAATAAAACTGGCAAAGCACAGCTCTAAAAAATGAAATTTCAAAATAGTTTTTGATTTGGGATTTGTTGGGCAAAACATTTCCCAAGTTAACGAGGCTCAGAGGAACCTCAAGTTGGGTCCAGTCCATTGGGGTTTCATTTTTTTGTCAAACCATCCATATACAGGTATTTAGTGGCATGAAATGCAATGCAATGCAATTTTATTTATATAGCGCATTATCACAACATTACGTGGCAGAAATGTAAAGCGCATTGAGACAATGTAAAGACCCCCCAGTGAGTAAGCCAATGGCGATAGCCAATAACACTACTCCGGGACCACAGTGTGACATACAAGTGGAAAGAGGAGCATTTTATGATATTTAAATTGCAAAACAATTCAAAACAGGCTGGACACAAGCGCATTGTGTATGCAAACAAAAACATAGCAGCATTAGGGTTGGGCGATATTCAGTTATAAAATGCGATACGATGTCTTTTAATAATATAGCGATGTACGATATTATCGTTCACATGACTGCAGGACTGAGCAGACCAACAAAAGTTCTTAACAACCTCTATTCAGGAACTGAACAAGGCCTGAACCAATTACAACATTGGAAACACAAGGACGTCAGATGCCGGACTGTCAGGTACACACATGGTGGGGGGTTTATACAAAGCTAGGGAGACAGGAGGATCAGTCAGGGTTCACATATGACACGGGTAACAAATGCACCACGATTGGGAAATACAACTACTTACTACAACAACAGAATAAGGGGCTATGTACACATTGCCCGCGGGCATGCTGGGATATAATAATCACCCCCGGCGCTACATTACTTTTAAAAAGAGTCACTCGTTAACAAAAAATTGTAGGTTTTGGCCAAAAAGGGGCATTTTCGATGGTGTCGCTTTTAGGCCCCTTTCAAACATGCACTGGCACCCGGTACTTTTTTTAGACATTACATAGAGGGGCTGTGTATGTGAACAGAAATGTCTGAAACAGACTTTACCCTGCTAGATCCGTAATGCAAAGTCCGGAAAACTTCCTATTGACCCTCAGGTGTGAATGGAGCAGGACATGTCCGAAACAGTTGTACCGGCCATTTTACAGACTTTACCCTGCTAGATCCGTAATGCAAAGTCCGGATAACTTCCAATTGATCCTCAGGTGTGAATGGAGCAGGACATGTCCGAAACAGTTGTACCGGCCATTTCATAGACTTTACCCTTCTAGATCCGTAATGCAAAGTCCGGATAACTTCCGATTGATCCTCAGGTGTGAAGGGGTGGGTTAATGACGTTTCATGGCACTGGTGCAAAAACGTAAGAATATGTAGCTGCTTCGTGCCGGTATGTACGGAAGCATATTGCATTCATCTGTTTTTACGAAGGAATGACATAGTCATCCTGTTTTTAAGGGTAATATTTTCCAGTTTTTTTTTAACGACAACCGTTCTGTTTTTCATGATGTGCGATCTGCGTAGTTTTATTTTTTATCTTTGTTTGAGACATTGGGAAACATTAATGTTTCTAAGTAGTGCAAATGGAATTATTAGTGTATCAATCAAGATGACTGTCATTAATTTGGAAATGCAGTACTATACGCTTCCGTAATATATGGCTTTCCATTATTTCGCTGATTTGCAGGTACCTCTAAATAAATGTAGAATTAATATCAAAGCTAAAACAGTGGTCATTGCAGAAAGATACATTTCTTATATGTCATGTCCTGCCTGCTGCATGCTCTACACCAGTGCGACCCTGCGGACCAACCGGAATATTTCTAAATGTTGTAAACGTAACTCCGGAAAATATCTGGACTTGAATAATTCTCCAGAAAGTGTCCGGAGTTCATATATGAACATGCCTTTAACTACAAGCAGCAAGGGCTGATAATAAGCAAGAAAACTATCTAGTATTTTTCTTAATGAGCAGTTCTTTGTTTTCCTCAGTGCGGGTGTAATACGTGTCTGACGGTTATCATTTCAAAGTGAAAGTTGACATCGTTAGTAAAGGCTGCCAGCATCGCCACAATAATGTCGACATATCGTCCAAGCCTGATGCGTACCATACGAAGCGATCACGCTAGTCAAGCGAACTGAACTTTGGGGCTCCAACGTGCTTGGGCACGACTAGTGTGAGTACCCTTACTCTGCCCTTCCAAACAGCCAGTCCCTGTATCTCTAGCCCATAGCTTTTCATCATCCTGTACATTAAAGATGTTTGGATCAATACTGGAATATTGACTCTTTCATACGGAGGGTTTAACGTTAAAAAATGTCACTATTTCATTAAAAATAGCATTTTAAAAATATTGGTTTGTTAATTTATGAATTTAGTTGTATTGCCAGAACCCCAACCCCCCAAAAAATAGGGCCAGCAATGAATAAAATATATAATATGTATATAGTAATATATAGCAATTGCTATTGGTGTCAGGATTCCAGCCTTATAATTTCCCGGTTTGAAGTTGAAAAGAATATCAGTGGTACTGGCCACCCCAGCTTCGCAGTAATGGGATTGGTGTCTCGGCCTCTCCCCATAAATGTCACAGTAGCCATCCTGCATGTCCTTCACGTAGGTCAGCGTATTCACACGGGCCCATTTCTTTTAATGCGCAAAAATGTTAATCGTCCATGTCGAATCTCGGAGTGCTACCTTCCGCTGGCGGGGAGACATAGTTCGTGTAGAACAATTTAAATTAGATTCCTTTGTCAGACTTTTTAGAGTCACAGTTCGATTTGAGTTTGCAGCCTCCCTCCTCTCTGCCCCCCACCCCTCACCCCCGTCCCCCGTCCCCCAAAAGTGGCAGTTAATTTTGCAGTCTGACGCCCGTCGATGCGACGTGCTGAAGGCACGTCAGCGTGCTGAGATTAGAGAGCGCTGTCTGACCCCCTGGGGGTGTCGCCCAGCCAGCCAATGACGGCTCGCTCTCGACCCCGCGGCCTGTCCCGCCGCCGGGAAACGGTAGGAGCATAACTCCCGATAATCCTCGGGAAATGTCAGCGCCTCGCTGCCTCCGCTCCTCCCTCCTGGAGAAGAATGACCATTAGCGTTTCTCACCCTGACATTTCCAAGTCAAGCTGTTAACCCGCGCGTGTGCGGCGGCTTATTTGATCCTGTTAACCTGCGCGTGTGCGGCGGCTTATTTGATCCTGTTAACCTGCGCGTGTGCGGCGGCTTATTTGATCCTGTTCACCTGCGCGTGTGTGGCGGCTTATTTGATCCTGTTAACCTGTGCGTGTGCGGTGGCTTATTTGATCCTGTTAACCTGCGCGTGTGCGGCGGCTTATTTGATTCTGTTAACCTGCGTGTGTGTGGCGGCTTATTTGATCCTGTTAACCCGCGCGTGTGCGGTGGCTTATTTGATCCTGGGCTGTGCGGAGGTGTTTGTGGGTGTTTGTGGGATCTTCTGATTGTGCGGAGAAGGCAGTGTTTGGGTGGTGGCTCCAAACGACAGAAGGTTGAACATTAAGATGAACTAGATCTAACCCATGTTCAACCTTTTCATGGTTGCTTCTATTTGTTATTATTCTTAAACTTGCTAACTGTGTTTTGTGGTCACCAGTGCATTGTCGGAGGAGGAGAAGACCTCGCTGCGTGCCGGCCTCATCACCAACTTCAATGAGCCGGTCAACCAGGTCAGTGCTGTCAAGCAGCCAGCCCTCAGCACCAGACGGAGCCCCTGACATGTCTGCCAGCTTAAAGATATCCAGCTGAGGTCATCTGCAGATTGCAAAAAGGCCATTTGCTCCAAATAGGATAGGAAATAGGATTCTGCACAGAGGTCAATTACGTCACTTTGGGCTGGATGTGTTTCTGTGGGTGGGGGGGAGAATTACGTAAGTTGTAGAAGCTACAGTGCAGGAGTGATAAATACGCAGAGGTCAATAAGGAAGCAGACTGCCAAAATGAGTTAGGCGTCATGTGTGTAAGAAGCTGTACCCCCCCAGATCGCCACGCAGATCGCAGTGCTGATCGCCAAGGTGGCCCGTCTGGACTGCCCACGCCAGTGGCCCGAGCTGATCCCCATCCTGCTGGAGTCTGTCAAGGTGCAGGACGGTCTTCAGCAGCACCGGGCCCTGCTCACTTTCTACCATGTCACCAAGACGCTGGCCTCCAAGCGACTGGCTGCCGACAAGAAGCTTTTCCAAGATGTAAGTGGGGTGCGAGACGCCCCCGTGTTTGGGTTTGGGAGGTGATGGGCCCGTGTTTGGGTTTGGGAGGTGATGGGCCCGTGTTTGGGTTTGGGAGGTGATGGGCCCGTGTTTGGGTTTGGGAGGTGATGGGGATGCTCAGCTCGCTTTGTGGCACTAAAAGGGAAACTTATCAAACTATTCAGCTAGGTCTGAAGATAATCTCTCCCTCTTATTTGTAAGCAAGTTACTTATTTCTGCTGAGCTTTAGGTGTCCTCATCCTAAATGCGCAGAAAGGGGTTTATTTCTGCAATCTGCCCGAGTTGGTCACAGGGAAGCCTGATTTGCTGATGTGTTGTAGCCTAAAGGGTGCCTCTGTCCAATTTAGAGGGAACATTTAGAGTTCTTTATCAACCTCAGCAGAAGACGGAATGGCCAATTAGCTGGAATGAGGGCAGCCCACGGGGCAACATGAGCGATGTCAGAGCAGTGCCAGAGAGGTGGCCAAGGGACCCCGAGAGAGGCAGCCGGGGGCCCCAGAGAGAGACGGCCAAGGGCAGCCGCGGGCCCCGGAGAGAGGCAGCCAGGGCGCTGGCGGAGCAGACACCCTCTGGTGGAGAGCCGGGTTCCAGAATGTTCTAGGGCATTGCTGGTCTGTGCGAGCTGTGTACTGCTTAGTAGTGAGCCGTGGGGCTGTGCAGTGTGTACATTTTGCTGTGTTTCTTTAGTGAGCCTTGTTATCTCAAAAGATTTAATTAGACTCTCTACTCTTTTGATGTTCTGGTACTTTTGGCAAATGCAATATCAGCATTTTTAGTTTTTTTTTTTTTTTTTTTAATTATGCAAGACATTTTGCCATTTTCAAAGAGGGGTGCTGTTCTGGTTTTTGAGATCCTGAAAAAAAAAATGATGGTCAGAGTTCTTGTCAAATAAGTCATTACTCATGTGGCCTACCTTGGTTTGAAGTCCTTCACAGCTTTTCACTGCTTCACTTAAGAACTCTTCTCACATAAATGCAAAGCTAGCCACTTACTGACTGGGGTGTCGTTCTGCACCCCCACCCGCCCAACCCAGCAGCTGCTGCAGTGCATTCCACAATCTCCCAGTCATTAGTGGAAGGTAGGAGATGTCGCTCTTCTGCCGTCCCCTGAAGTCCGTAGAAGTCGTCTCATAACAACTTTTGTTTTTTGCCTGTGCTCTTAGTGCGATTTGCATTCAGGGTTTAGTTTTTTTTAATTTTCCCCTTCAGTCAAGGCAGATTTAAGGACTGCTTAATTATATATACATATTTATGATCATGCTGCAGTTTTTTTTTTACTTTTTAATGAGCCGTACAAAAAGTTACCTGTATGTGCGGCATGTGGTAGAGAAAGCGAGGGCTCCCGTCCATCAGCGCTAGGCCTTCTACACACTCGATCTCGCCTTGGCTCTGATGCATTCCGGAGGCCCCCCCTGATTTTTACGCCGATGGATGTTGTGCTCAAAAAAGCAGACGGGAAATGGGGGGGCTCAGTCTAAAAAGTGTAAATGTAATATTTCACCTGACCCTTGTCTTTGGCTGGCGCACTGGACAGGTGATTGATGAAACTTTAGCGAGCTTGTTAGTTCAGGATGACCCGGGTAAATGTCTTTGAGCAGTTGGACCCCTGCGGCCTCCTAAGTATTGTGTGCCTTGCTGTATTGAGGCGGCTCGTTGACATGCCCCCATTAATATTGCTGTTTGTGGTGGCCTCCGGGTGAAGCCAAGCATTCTCGCTGCTTCTGCGCCTGTTCTGTATTATTCCCGAGGGCTGAAATTTGGCGAGTCGCTGCCATAAACTCTGGCGACTCCATGATGTCATTTGTTGTCTGGAAGGCACTGACAGTGCAGGAAGCTGTGTGAGGCAAAGGGTTTGTCCGGGCCTCACTTTGCTGCCACCCTAACAGCTGGTAGCCGGGAGCTTGGGCTCTGAACTGGCCAACTGATACCTTTAGGTTCAGATCCATTACAAAATCCAGCTGTCTAAATGGGTAAATATGCCACTTTGTGTTAAACTGACATCCATCCATCCATCCATCCATCATCCTCCTGTTATCCAACTGCTTTTCCTGGGCTGGGTGACAGGGGAGTCTGTCCCTGGCAGCTTGAGCCACTGAGGTGTGGGCTACACTGTGGATGGGATGCCAGGCCTTAGTGGGGAGCACCTGTTCATTGTGGGCGATCAGGAGATGTTGGACAGGCAGAGTGCATGTCTCTGGACTGCGGATGGCTAGGCGGGAACCTGCACTTGCGTACAGCAGCGGTACCGTGCAGCAGTGGTACAGCACACAGGCGGTACAGCACAAAGGCTGTACAGCACACAGGCGGTACAGCAGCGGTACAGCACACAGGCGGTGCAGCAGTGGTACAGCACAAAGGCGGTACAGCAGTGGTACAGCACAAAGGCGGTACAGCAGCGGTACAGCACGAAGGCGGTACAGCAGCGGTACAGCACGAAGGCGGTACAGCAGCGGTACAG
>JAODKM010000039.1:26613890-26624791 GCA_026780845.1 Petrocephalus sullivani
GCGAATACCAGGAAAGCACCAGCGGGGAGCTTTGGGTTTAGTTTGGTACTTTTAGTTTAGTCTTCTTTTCAAGTGGGGGTGGGGGGGGGCGGGGGTAATCTGTTTTGTTTTTCCAAATTAATGACATGGTCACCCTCTTTTCACGAGTAATATTTTCCTGTTTTTTTGAAGTAACAATACAACCACTGTTTTTCATGATATGCAATCTGCGTAGTTTAATCCGTTTTTATTTTTTATCTTGGTTTGAGACATTGGGAAAAAATTTTTCTAAGTAGTGCGGATGGAATTATTAGTTTATCAAACAGGATGACTGTAATTAATTCGGGGAAAAAAAAATAATTTTTTTCCCCCCAGACGAATGCAATACGCTTCCGTTATACATGGCTTTCCATTATTTCGCTGATATTGCACGTACGTCTAAATAAATGTAGATTTTATGTCAGAGATAAAACAGTGGGCAGTGCCTGCTGCGTGCTCTACTCCAGTGTGACCCCGCAGACCAACAGAGTATTTCTAAATGTTGTAAAAGTAACTTCGGAAAATGTCTGGACTTGAATAATTCTCTGGAAAGTGTCCAGAGTTCATGTATGAACATGCCTTTAACTACAAGCAGCAAGGGCTGCCATCTAGTATTTTTCTTAATGAGCAGGTCGGCCATCTGTGTTTTCTTCAGTGCGGGTGAAACACGATGTTTGACGGTTATCGTTTCAAAGCGAGTTGACATAGTTAGTGAAGACTGCCAACATCACCATGATAATATTGACATATATAATAAATAATAATAAAAATAAAGTTATAGTGACTAGTGCCAGTGTCAGGAAAAGTGTGAGTAACCTGAAGAACGGGGAGAATGTAAGATGGGCAGTGGGGTACTTGGTGTCCTGTCCTTATCTTTCAGGTGCTATAGTCAAGCTACCTTTCCATTTACCGTTCTAGTCTTAATACAGGGGAGTGTAACAGGTGTGAACCGGAGCTTATTTAGGACTGTGTGTGGGCGAAGGCGGGTTTCTCAGCATTATACTGAAGAACAGTAGGTGGTATATAAGAGCTGTGGGTGACATGAATGCCAGCTCCATGTCGTACAATGCTAATTGGAAAATGCTTTCCTGGAAAATTCTTCGTTTTAACTGAAACAGTAGACAGGCTCTTAAGCGTGTGGTACAGAGCTGTGTAGCTCACAATGTTAAGCAACTGCACAGTGAAAGTCGGGCAAAAACCCAGCTGTCAAAATGACAGAACAGATAGAGGCAGGCACTGTGACTGAGAGCTGAAAGTGGCTGCCAGTGAGAAAATGGTTTACGGACCATGACTCAACCTCACGTTGCTGGTAGCAAGCATCAGAAGGACACCACATTATGGGCTGCGATGATGGAAGGCCATCTCAGGATGAAGCCACTTACTGAGAGTCTGGCCAAGTAACGCTGGCAGGGGCTCCCATGTCCACTAGAACATAGTTGCAAAGGTCACTGACCTTCAAAATCCACAGTCAAAATCCAGCAATAATTTTGATTGTAGGCTGTGAGATATCACAACATGCTACTAAACACTCTTGGATACAGCAAAAGGAGACCATATAGAGGAAAGCATTAGTAGCCATTTCATGTCTATGAATTACGAACACGACACTGGCTTTTAGAGTGCAAGCTATCCATGGTTAGCAGACTCTGCCTAGCCATCTTGGTATGTTTTCTTCTTTTACTGGTGAATGGTTTTTGTTGTCTATAACCCAGAGTTTTAGAGGCAGCGCAAATTGTCTGAGAGTGATTGACCATGAGTCTTATTGAAGGAACTGCACAACTGACAAGGAGGTATGACAGAGAACTCCTGAGGGAGAGTCAACAATTTAATCCAGTACTGTACCAAATCTTGGTCTTGACTTTTTACTTCACAAATAACAAAATATAGAAATTAGAAACGTCATCTTTTGCTGCTCCTGTAACATTTAACATCGGTTCTCACACAAAATTTTTGAGACTTTAGTAGACCGACTAGATGAATCCAAGCCCAATGCAGTCTTAATTTATGTGGTGATAAAAAAAAAAAAATTAAATAAGAGCCAGTTATCTGGTAGACTGAACAAAAACAAAAGTTAATGATTGGCCACGACTGGGGAAGTGGAAATAAACTTCTGCTTTGAATACATGAAGGCAACACGACAACAACAGAGCTAATGAGCACACCGACGTGTAAATACAAATGCAACAATTACACGGGCAATACCTACACTCTTCTATCCTCAGAAGTACAAAACTCTCTTTGGCTAAATGACTAAATGCTGGTGTGTCCCTTGGTGTATTGATGGCACAGAAATGGGACAGCCATGTTAAGGATTTGAAAAATTTCTTTCGGGTACACAGGGAGTGCGTGCGGCACATATGAAAAAGACAACTTATAAAGGCAGGAGATACAATGATGAAGGAGACACTGAGTGTCTGCAGATGTTACCAGCTAGTTCTTGCCTGTGACAGTTAAATAACCTTGGGTGTCATGACTTTTATTTTTGGTACAATGGCAGAATGTATTAGGGAAAGGATGAAATGACAATGCTTAAGCAAAATATATTTATTATTATCATCAGAGAATAAGGCAACCATTAGTTGTTTAAAATGTTCAGATAAATGAGAGGGATGTCATTGCTGTATTATCTAAGCTAGACCAGTAGTCCCCAGTCCCCATCAGAACAGAACTGCATCCAGACTGTGTAACGGATCCCCCATCATGGGCTGCACATTTTTATAGCTGGGGGACTGCCCCCAGAAAGCAAATTATACCGCCAGGGAAACCATCACCACCACCAACCCCCCAAAGCAGTGGACCTTGCTTTGTTGCTGATGGAATTTGGCCCTCAGGAAAAAATCATTGGGGACCCCAACTTGTCAGCTCTAATTGAAATGGAACTCACCCGTTATGACTTTATAGGTATTACCTAGTATTTATACTGACAGGTACATAGGTCACAAAATACAGTACTGAACAAAAATCAAAGAAATTCCCAGCTATCTGGGAAGTAAATATATATCGCTCAGAAAAGAAACAATTTAACAGAGCATGGGAAAATTAATAGCAACACAATAAAAACCAACAGGAATTTCTCAGTTCCAACATATTACTTGTTGGATGACTAGAACAACACCAGCGTCCGTCCCCAACCCTGTCCTTAGGGACACCCCAACGATTTCAAGCCATTTCACTACCAATCCTCACGTGTGCAATATAAAATAATAACCATGTGCAATACCAGTCGCTATGGCTTCCCACTCAAATACCGCAGTGTCGTGTACTGTCCTGTGCATTTATTGTTCCGCCCATTTATTGTAACTTGTTGTGCACTGTAATGTTATCACACCTTTTGCACTGCATTGTGTTGCCCGTTTGTCCTGTGCATTTATTGTTCCGCCCATTTATTGTAACTTCTTGTGCACTGTAATGTTATCACACCTTTTGCACTGCATTGTGTTGCCTGTTTGTCCTGTCCTCTTATTGTTCCGCCCATTTATTGTAACTTGTAGTGCACTGTAATGTTATCGCACCTTTTGCACTGCATTGTGTTGCCCTTTTGCACCTTTTTGCCCTGTTGAATGTGACGTTCAGTGTGACTAGATGTCGCTCCGGGACCATGGGGAAACGTTGTCTCATCACACTTTGTACATGTATAAAGCCGTTGATGACAATAAAGTAACCTTAATTAACTTAATTAGTTAACTCAATGAGGTACTGATTAGCCAAACAAGGTGTGCTAGTGGTCAAATAAAAAATACACTGATATATTGGATGGTTGGGGCAAATACTGGAGGGACTTTAGGAGTGGATTTGAAGTGGTTAAGCAAACACTTTAATAAACATAAAATCATAGTATTAAGCCAACATGGTGATCACTTAAGCATCATTTTCTTTGACTACGTAAGACTTTTGCACAGTACTGTAGGTTTACTGAATACCTCCCATGAGGGACAATCATTAGGCTGCCTTTACAACAATCAGTTAAAGAAAATCAATGACAATACGCTGTGTGCTCCAGAATGCATTTAAATCCACCCCTGCCCTAAAAAAAACAATAAAAACATAGCATGCACCATCACAGAAAGACACCATCTTACTTATGCTAGGTCACGTCTCCATAGAGGCAGATGTGCTGTAAATTATTACGTGGTTGGGAGACATATTGACATTAGATATTTAGACCATGGAGTAGATTAGTGAGCCGGGCTAACACAGCACGGCCCCAAGTGTCAATGAGTGGACCTCCGGAATGGAAAGCGTTTCACTGTAGGAGCCCTGAAATGGTGACCCACTCACAGAGCGCCATGAATGCATGCCAGACCAGCGGACCAGGAATAGCTAGACATTGACGTCCCGAAAAGCCACTTCCCGCAGAATGAACTCAGCCCACTCTGACATTTTCCTAGACTGCACGGTTCACATCTGACAAAGAACAATGAGGCCTAAGGGCTCCCCGTCTGTGCCCCAACGGGTGCGAAACAGGGAACACACCTGTTCTGAGCAAAACCAAAAAAGCAAAACAAGAGGCGTCCTCATCTACATCCCTTTGTATTAAAGCCGTCTGTGGTCCCCTGCCAAAGAGTTACGCTTTCCTTATTCCCACTGATCGCCACACGGTTCTGTGAACTCAGCGCGATACCTCACGCCTGTCCGGAGGCAGGGCAGGTGCTGCTAATATCACTACAGTCTTGCTTAATACCTGCCATGACAACCGCACAGTGGCCATTGACACTTTGCTGCATATTCAGTATTTCCAAACTGTTCATGGCGGCATAAAGCACTCACTCTGGAAAGGCCATTTTAACAAAAGGAAAAAACAGTATTCGCATTTTCTATCAAAACTGGGCATGCTTCAATAAAAAAAGAAAAAAACTGTCAAACTGCGACTCAGTATGGCATTCCTGTGCTATTAAATTAAATGAACCACTTCAATGTATGAAGACAGAGAAAAACTGACCATGAAAGAAAACCACTTTGTAAATGCATTCACACTCAGAGGAATATTGTTTATATGAGACTGACTTTGCCATTAAGGCTATAAAAAAAAAATACGGGTAATGAGAGAGTAATGAGAGAGATGAGAAACAAAGACAATTGCTATAGCAGGGCCGCAGGCGCCTTACCCCCGGATCATGGCGAAGGACTCATCGCTAGAGAAGTAGGAAGCGCCCGGAAGCACGGTGACAGTTTCTTTGCCTGTGTAAAGGAGAGATGGGTCACGTCAAAGTAGCACTCCGAGGGGGTCAGAGTGCTCTCCTGCCACGAGACAGGCAGGAGGGCCAGTGCGTCGCGCTCCGATCCGCCGACCGCGCCGCTCCCCCCCGACATCATGCCACAGGCCTCCCCGTCTGCTCCACAAGGCACAGGGCACAGGAGGCAGCCATTCTCCATCACGCAGCGTGTCTGATGACGGGCTCCATTCAAGGGGCCTCATGGTGACTGAAGGGCTCCGAATTACCCGCATTGATGAGATCTGCGTCCACCTGGTCCTCCATGGGGTAGGGGCCCTGTAGGGAAGACAGAGCATGTGGCCTTATGCCTCACAGTCGCCCTGCCGGGAGTGTGGTAATAAGTGCCCGCAGTCTTTTACCTTAACATCACTGATTACTGTGGTGTTAAAATGCATAATGTCCAGTCGATGGCCCAATAAAGTACTTACAGAATATACTGCTAAATGGCATTAAAACCTCTTCATGGGAAGAAAAAAAAATCTTAATAATAAATTTATAAAATTATTTAAAAATTTGGTAAAGTGGTAATAACAAAAAGATCAAGCCTATGCCCTTTTCTGGACAGGCCCCCCAAAATGCCCAAACCTGTTCTGCTAGGCCAGAACAGTATTAGTACTGTCCCAGGGAAACCATCTCACCTCCCTTAAGAAGGGACCCTCTATCAGTGTTTAAAACAGCTCCAATATGTTTGCTTCTCCAATCAAAGCTTTGTTCTTCTCCAGATTCCACCTGGCCTCACCCCCACAGGAGATCTACTATTTATATTCAAAACCATTATCATCCAAATTATATAAATTCCATTACCACCTTCCCTTTCATTTAGCTCGATCAGACTGAACGCAGGACCACCTCCCACCACCTTCCCCTCCCTCTCGCTCACTCTCTCTCCCCCTCCCTCCCCCCCTCCCTGTTTCCCTCCCTCCGCCAACTGGTTTATTGGAAACCTCCAGAGAAATGCATTCAAATTAACTCCAATTTTATCACTGGAACCTCATCCTGGACAAATGCCATTTCCACCCCTAACACTGGAAGAGCACTAAAAGTCAGGAGACCAGGACCGCCGATGGTCCTTTGTTAGACATGACACTGACTCCTCCCTTCCCCAACCCAATGGTACATTAAAGATGAAATTATGGCAGAATATAAGATTGGTCTAACATGCAGTTTGACAGCCCCCCCCCCCCATTTCAAACTGACTTTGTTCAATAGCTGCATTGTCTCAAGTGAGCTCTCTGATCTTTAGAGCAGTGTTTCTCAATCTGGTCCACTGGGACCCACAGCCGATTCATGTTTTTGCTCCCGGCCAAACAGTCCATATTTCTGCTCCCCCCAGTCCCCGGGATTGGACTGGGAAACACTGCTTTACAGCATTTCCCCTGACACATACGTTGAGTTAAATGTACTTTCATGCACATTTCTACACAGAAAGTACAGTATAAGCGAGCACTCCCTTCCACACCCCACCCCCATGCCCAGACAGCAGAAACACGTAAAAGCCCCAAGCACGCTGCAATGTGCAGGCCTCGCAGCTGAAAATGCCGACTGCGCAGCCACCGAGAGCAGCAGCAAGACTGCGCCCAATCCCCTTCTCTTTCTAACATTCTTCCCATTCTCACCCAATCAGGAACATGAATTAATCCCATCACAGGTCTCCCCCTCAACACACAGCATGCATGCCAAGGTGTACAAATGACAGCTGTCAACCACCCCCGCCCGTCCAAAATAAGCTAAGCCGGTCCTTCCGTATCTGCTGTACCTGCATGCCATTGTACTGCTGCTACTAAGCACATTTAAAATGCCACTTCTGCCCCACTTTTGTCCTTCCTACAAATAATTATGCAACTGCCATTTATTTATGGAATGCTGCAAAAAATGGAATAAACGAGCATTAATATTATGGGGCAGCAGTCGGCATATAAGTAAACTTGGGGAAGAGTTGGCAGTATAGCAAAAGGACGTGTGTTGCATTGGGTGAAGCTTACCAATCCCAGAATGCCATTCTCACTCTGCAAGTGGACCTTGATGTCAGGTTTGATGAAGTTGCTGGCCAGCATTGGAATCCCAATTCCTAGGTTTGCTGATGCCCAGGATCTCTTGTCAAGGATTTTACAGCGACATTAAAAAAAAAAAGTTTAAGCCGCCATAGCAACCAAAAGCACTTTGGCTTATCGAAATTCATAAAAGCTGAACGTGCATGAGACCTTGACAGGCCCCCTTGACGACTGCGAGACATAGTAGGTCACGACCAATATAGCAGTTATGATAAAGCTGGCCAATAATAAGATTCCACAAATTTATGAGCATTGGAGGACAATCCTCCAACAAAGCACAGATAAAGTCTCTTTAAATATTTATTTGAGGAAATAAGCCATCTTGCAGGAAGTCCCAAACTATCCCAAAACCTACTACTAAAAGAGAGGAAAAACAGAAGACCTCCAAGTAATACCTTCCAAAGAGGGGGGGAATTAACACAGCCAACTAACAATAAAGACCAAACATACAACACAGAAGCGACCAAAATCCAGAACAGGTAGGAAAACTAGTCTTATGCAAAGTCATTCATAAATATAAATCAGTTGTTAGTGATTGATTGGCTACATAATGCCATACCAATACTTTCGGACTGAAATTGATATTTATGCGTGTGAACACTGAGACTGGAGACAGCGAATTTATACTGTTTCACAATTTGATATTAAGTTGGTAAGGCATTATTTAAAATTATTATTGCCTTTTAACTTTTGACCAAAACATTAAAATATATATGAAATTATATTTCCAGATTTTTAGCACCTCAAAATCTGCCTAATCTGTCTGCCTGTAGTACTCAGAGATCAAATTCTATTAAAATGTAGGCATAAGGAACATAATGCTGTGATGGTAAAAATTTCCCCAACCACTACACAACAGATTTCATGCAAAGGGTCTTATTTCTTCTGCATAATTACTCTCTTCACTTATTTAATGGTTAGTACCTAAGGGGAAGTTGCCTTTATGGACCAACTGGAGGAATAAGACGGCTACAGCAAAAGAGAGCTTCATGCCGGCAGCCATACGTTGCTGGCATGTTGAAGGATACCGTACATCCCATCCTCAAACTCCAGGGCAGCTCGTCGAATGATTCGCTCTCGCACAATGTCAGAATCCTTCTTCGGCTTGGGCTTCTCGGCCTGGCCTTTCTTAACTGTCCGCTTCTGCGTTTGAAGAAAAAGAGAATCGAGCCTAAGAACAAGGTGCGATTTAGCAAAACGGAGAGAAAGTTTGTTACGTTAAAATCAAGACTTGTGCCTGAGCGGCAGATATTGTATGGGAGGGAGATAATTTTCAAAAACAATTAGCGGGTGGAGGGGGGGGGGGTAATTGGGAAGTGAACCATGAGCCCCCACAAACGACAGAATACACCGGCAGACACTGTCCTCATGTGGTCTTTGATTATTGAACAGCGGTCTCTCAATTACACCCAACCCGTAACTTTTAAGCAAGACTTTAGTTTATGCAATTCCCAGAGTGCAAAGGGATCCTCCAGTCTGAACCAGTGCACCAGCCTGGGCAGAACTGGGTTATGATGGGAAAGCTGAAATGTGATGTCTTTGCACAAGAAAGGGGAACATTACTGCACATTAACCCATGTAAGTGACAGTGATTAGCAGGGCAGTGTTATGAATAATTCATTTTTTGTACTAATAGGAATTTTAAGTTTGTCTTTACGTGTTATTATTATTTTTTTTATCCTGTAGACATGCTTCGGAGTGGAAGCAGATTGCTGCATATCCTCATTTACTGCCCCATTAGGTTAAATAGACTAAATTAGAAATTTGAACCTAATGTGATAAGACTGCTTGGTCATACACAGGATTTAGATTTTTGTGGATTATTTAAACACATTTAAAATGTAATGAAGTCCTAATACCAAAAAAATCGCAGTGACTACAGATTTAGAATAGATTACTAAGCAATCAGCATTATAATTACTGACTCAATCTTATCTGCCTATCAAATTGACCAGCTTTTGTCTGAATCTCAATTTAGTGTTGTTTTTAAATGTATTCTACTTCCTTCAGTGGACAGACGTGCCCAGCAGTGGATGCCCCAAACAAGGACGACTATTTGACCTCCTTCCATGTGTGTTTAATACATATACAATACAATTTCCTACATACAATATAGGGAGTCCTCAGGTTACGATGTTCTCAATATACGACGTTTCCAGTTTACGATGCTAACTCCCATAAAAACTGTTTCAGCTTACGCCAATAGCTTCGTACTTACGGACTATGTGGGCGAACTAGTTTGATTGCGTACGGAAACTTTTTTACACTCATTCAGGGTGGAACCATTTCAGCATGTACTTGCCTTTTTGCGTTTCAAGGTGGCAAAATTCTACTCCATACTTTTTATGCTCTAAATTATGATTTTACAACTGTGTTAGAATAGGTAAGTGACTTGGATAGGGTGTGTTTCGACTTACACCAAAATTCAGGTCACATTACTTTGGCAGGAACGGAACTGTATCGTAAAATGAGGACTCCCTGTACTATAAGCGTAACACTGACTGAATGTCCATTTGAGCACTACTGTACCTGTTTCAGTTGCATTTACTTTTTACAGTTTACAGTGCCATAAAAAAGTATTTGAAAAATTTACTGAACTTAAAAAAAATTTACTTACTCATGTTGTCTTTTTTGTATTATACCCAATAACTGAAATAACCCAATAACTGAAGCCGAATACTCTTTTACGGCACTGAAAAGTGCACCAGCCTTATTTATTGTTACTATATTTTGATTTAAGATGATCTATTTGCCACAGCATTGACTGGATAGTTGCATAGTCAGTTTTGTTGCACTGTTACAATAACAATAAAAGGATTCAGCCCAGTCCAGTAGACCCATAACCTGTCCTACAGCAGGAGCAGGAAGGCGGGAGGACGCGCTCAACCTGTGCAACCTCACCTCAATCCTCTTCTCATATTGGCCACCCTTGACGATCCTGTGCACATAGATGCTGGGGATGTGGATGTCCTCTTCGGCGAATGTCCCGACGTCCACGACTTCCTCCACCTATGAGGATGACAAATAGAGTGCGTGTCAAAGTAGCCCTGGTCCCATAGTTGTGTGGCATTCGCTTAATGGAGATGGGAAACAGTAAGTTCTAATTAATCATTAAGTTCATCTGATTACTACAGCACTCATGTTCAAAAACCAAGTCAACCTGACGTTCCCCATTACCTGTAAAATTATAAGAATAAAATACATGATTAAATGTTGTTTTGACTGCAGCAAATACATATTAAGTATTTAGTCCCAGCCATTAAAAAAAAAAAAAAAACTTTGTATATTCATATATCAAAAACACCGTCACAGCCCACTGCAGAGTGAAATGAAGTAATTTAATCAAGAACTGCAGACTTAAGTCAGAAATGACTAAGACATTCAGCAGAGGCAGAAAGCTGCCCCTGGGGAGGGCATTACCTGTAACTGCCCGCCATGGTACTACATAGCCATAGCTACATATAGCCAGCCAGACTGAGTCAGCAGAGGCAGAAAGCTGCCCCTAGGGGGGGCATTACCTGTAACTGCCCGCCAAGGTACTGCATAGCCATAGCTACATATAGCCAGCCAGACTGAGTCAGCAGAGGCAGAAAGCTGCCCCTAGGGGGGGCATTACCTG
>JAODKM010000039.1:26640447-26656295 GCA_026780845.1 Petrocephalus sullivani
TAGCCCCCCCCTACCACCCTCCTAGAAGGCTACTGCTTCTGACATATTTACTTTTCATATTATTATTTTGTTTTTGTGGGTTAGGGCCAAACCAGGGCACCCAGTTACTAATTTCACGCTATATAGGATGAACCATCCACATTCCAGATGTCCCATTTTTCTCATTTTTAAAACACAATGAGTAATTATTATTGTAATGGAAACATGCTGCGGGCAACCGTACCGTTCCATAACTCCATCTTTATTAACTCCAAATCTGGATGCGGCGCCACCCATTACAGAGTTTGGAGGAGTGACCCAGTCACTTAAACATTCTTAATATTTAAATATAGATACATTTTTACTATTGTTGTTATGGGTGTTAAACAGATGCCCCCATTTGCAATTCACGTTAATGACACCTAGTGAAAAAACACTCCGACACGTGACCTGGCCACACAGCGACTCTGACGCCTTCGGGGGAAGCATTCGTACTACAAACACCCATGTCACGTACAGAAAGGTGAGTGAGCATGGAATAAGTCCATCACTTCAGAACAAAATGCACAAAAAAATCTTAAGGCACAAAATTATTCATCTTCACCATCAAATACATTATCTGAAAAGTGAGTGGTTTTATGGCAGGTGTATAGAGTGCTGATGCACAACTGTAATCAAGTAATGGACATTCACATGAGCAGCCTTAAAGTCTGACCAAAGAGGCCCAAAAAGCTGTGATAAAAGGACAGGACAATACAAAATAGATTGTTCATTGTGCCTTCGTTTTCCCTCAAGATTTGCAACTCAAGAATAGAACCCACAGTCCTGTCAAATGAGGAATTCTGGGAAATGTATATGCACCTGGCCTGTGGCCACATTACTTGCAAAGACATTAAGCGAGCTCAGATCCTACTGCAGACGGGGCATGTCGACATACCTCCACTATCGTGACTTTGGCTGCTTTGCACATGGGCTGATTGAAGTTTCTTGCCGTTTTCCTAAGGTAAAAACAGAAAATGGAGACATGCAGTGTGAGATTTCACAAATACAGGATGGAGGGGGCAAAATTATATATTTATCCTTTGAGAAAGCGGTGGTAAAACTGAGCACTTTGACAAAGGAGACACTGCACCCTAGTGGCACAAAGGGATGCATGCATCAAGCCCACAGAGGGCTCACCAGAAATGCCAAGAAAAGGCGAGCTATCTAACTTTCTAGTTGAATCTATTTATAAACCCAGCCACAGTGCCAAGAGATGTTATCCTTTATCAGCTCAACAGCTGAAATAAGACACTCATTTCAGAAAAGAAGCCACCCACTGCAATATAAAAATACAATAATGTGGGATGCCCAGCCATCACTTTACATAGAGGTTTTCCTTTAAGCACCTGGGAGATGGGCAATCCTCCCACAAGTATACCGGTAAGTACCATTCAATGCTTTTAACCAATAAGTACTATTTACTATTTTCCTGATAAATCCAAGAACCAGAGGGCACACAGCCCAACAGGTTCAGGAGAAACGCAACCATGAGAAGGCGGTTTGCAAAGGAGGTATGATAGAAGGCTAACAAGATGAGGAGACTAATGTCTTTCCAGAACCGACAGGCTAAAAATAAGAGTTGTGGTTAATAATGCATGGTATCAGATAACTCAGGCCCCCTGCCGGCTCCGCTGAGAGAAGAATAAGACATGAGTCAGAATGTAGCGACACCTGAAAATGACGTTCCCGGCTCGGTCTGCCTTCCAGGCTTTGACCAGGGCGAAGTCGCCCGCAATGGCTCTCTCCATGACATAATGTCTTCCGTTGAATTCCCGCACCTGCAAATAGCGACAAGGCACATACAGGTAAGGGATGTCCATACAGCTCCGCAGGAGGGGCAGCAAAAATACTACAGGGGAGCATTCTTGTGAAGGTGATTAATTGTCATTGTTGACGCACCACAGCACGAAACAACAAAATGTGTCCTCTGCATGTAACCCATGTGACATTGTGGCACAGCAGGGGGAAGCCACACAAGCACACGGGGAGCAGTGCTTGGGGACGGTACCTTAGCGGTACTCGCGGGTCGGGGACTCTTACTGGCAATCTTATGACTACACGGTTGCATCCCTAACCACTACACCACCTGCCTGCCCCAAGTATTGATGGCTTGTTCGGAAATGTCACGACTTAGTTGGGAATGCGGACGCGCTCGGAAACGCCATGCTGGTTGGGGTGTCCACATTCAGCTTTAGTTCATTGCTTGAGAGTTGCCAGGGAAAGTCAGTAGTGGGACTCGAACCCAAGCCCCCAGGGGAGACTGCGACCCAAACGCAGCGCCTCAGACCGCGCGACCAATCGGACTAGCTCTTGGCACAGGTGAGCTGACCTAATTCCATGACAGTTGGCCTTTTTGAGGAGGAAAACGTCAGGTCTCGTCAAGTCTCACCTCCCGCTGGTCACTGGCAATGGCGACACTCCCATCCTTGTTGTACTTGATGGGCGAGCCGCCCTCCTGGATGAGCGTGCCGTAGCCGGTGGCGGTGAAGAAGGCCGGGACCCCCGCCCCACCTGCACGGATCCTTTCTGCCAGAGTGCCCTGATGAAAAGCAATCCCTGTGAATCCACTCAAGCAGCATTAATACCATAACCTAATCGTATCAATGGGCTGTTAGGATCTAAACGTGTATAATTAGTTGACTAGTTAATTCATATTTTGGTTGCTAAAAAGTCTGACTCAACTTTGAAAACTATATCATTACTAAGGCGTTTCACTGAAATGCAATCAGCTACGATTAACCCTTCGAACCCTTCGCTAGAAATGTACCTACAATGGTACCATGACAACAGGCAGGATTCCACTCCACTGTTGACAAGTTATAGCAATTGGCACAAAGGAGTGAGCCTGAGGCTGCCAACATGCTGCAACGAGGCAGGAGGAGACACCACCCCAGAAACACCACGCTTGTGGGGCTGCATTTGACGTGTGTTACTTTTAGATGTAATACAACCATTCTGGTTTTGAACAATATTTATTAAGACTATTGCCCAGTTTTAGGCAGAGCTGACTTGCACGTGTAAAAACTGTGCCAAACTCCCAGCACATTCCCTCCCCCTTTCCTGTAATGAAACATGGCCGATGTTCTGATCTAAACTGCTCCAATTCATTTCCATTTGTCGGATCCCACCTCCCCCAAGCCCCCAGACTTGAAGAAAAGGCAGCTGAAGGCAAGAGCAGAGCACATGGTTTATGCAGGACCCACCTGTGGTGTGAGTTCCACCTCCAGCTCCCCAGAGAGGTACTGGCGCTCAAACTCTGCATTCTCCCCCACATAGGACGAAATCATTCGTTTGATCTGCTTCGTCTGGAGGAGCAGCCCGAGTCCAAAGTCATCAACCCTGGACACATAAAAAAAAAAAATCAGACAAAATAGGAACTACTGAGGTACAATATAGGACTGTGCAAGGTTTATTATTTTGGCAAGGACTTCTCAAAGATACTTGGTGCCCTGAGGTACATCCTAAGCAACAAAACAGCAACAAAAACAAAGAAGCCAAGTACTTGTGGAGAAGAATCTCTGTTTGCGACGAATTTCATAATCGATTCGTTGTGTCATTAACTTCACCTGCTGATGGAGCTGAACGGCGCGCTGCCAAAGGCGTGGCGAGGAAAGAGCGGAGGCGGTATTTTCCAGATGAGATTAAACAAATGAAACATGACAGAGGCGGAGAAAACGGTTCGTGAAAAGTGTAGCAGCGCTTCACATTACAAAAATGTGAAAAATGGTGTGTGATTGTGTGTTTTAGTCTTATTTCAGTTTAATGTTCTTATATAGCACTTAGTCAGTTTAAGCTGTATGTAATGTGTTGCATAAATAAACTTTACTTTGACATAAGGTCAGAGTGAAGACACCGCACTGTGACTGAGTAGCCCGTCAGGAGCACCCGCTCACACGATCGCACATACACGTGCACCCGCTCACACGATCGCACATGCACGTGCACCCGCTCACACGATCGGACATGCACGGTCGCGCATACACACACGGACGCGCTCCCATACGCACGCGCACACGCCGTCTGCCGAAACGAAACCTATTCCCCAACCCATTCTCAGTTTGCCCAGTTCTTATTTCATCGGCTCAGTGCCATGTTAGGTAGCCAAGGGTGCACACTTGCCTGCTCAGATAGTACCATCTTTCACCATGTGAGTTAGGCAGGATTCATTTTATTTATACGGGGATGAAAGTAACTGCATCTGAGTGTGTGATAGTGCCATGCAAGATCGATTTGCATTTTTTCTTTGCGCACTTTTTTGCGTCGTTAATTTAGATCGTGCTTTATTTCTGAATAAAGGGGTGGAAATTATTTTTTTTATCCGATTCATCGATGAATCGAAAAAATGATCGGCAGATTAATCGCTTAGCAAAATAATCGTTAGTTGCAGCCCTAATACCGTCTTCCTTGCAACTTTAAAGCACTACGAAAATCTCTCCATAATCCTTCTAATACAGGAAAAAACACGAACACGCTCATGGTCAGCCGGCAGCGTGTCATACCCAGGATGTGCTAAATAAAAACCAGAAGAGAATAAAAATTACCATACAGCAACACCTACTGCTAGATGCAGCCCAGTCACATTTCCAGACACGTGTTCAGACCACATTAATCCAAAGCACTGCAGAGGGAACATCTAAATAAATGCTATGCAGAACATCGATCCAGTGAGTGACGCCTCAAGAAAGACATTCCACACTGGCAGCCGTGTTTGGGATCTGGGCCTAACCAATGTGATCTCGCTCTAACAGAGCACCGAGGGCCTGCTCGACGGAGCCTTCATTCTGCATTTCTGTGTCTGCACGCTGCCACACCAGGATTTTCATGACAAAGCATTACAGGGCTCGAAGGCAGCATTCCTCCGGAGCAGAAAGAAATGCGTTTCTGGTGTGATGTTTTAATTTTTTCCTGTGCATTTCAGACGTCCCACTAATACCATTTAAATATCTCAAGCTGATTTAGGAACAGCTGCCAGAGGAACGGTTTCTCACACTTTGACTGACTCCACGCTCTTTTTTTCTTGGCTTTGGGAATCCGGTTACAAAAAAAACCACATCAGTGTAATTCAAGGTCATAAAAGTCTCTAGCTGCTCCACTCTGCCATCTGCTGGACATATATTGAAAATATTAAATCAGCTAGTCCTTTAACCCCCATATAGGTCATCTCAGTCCTTCGATACATATGAATAAGATGATGTAATAAACCTTCCCTAAGATTAGAAATTAGAAGGAATGTGCATTCTACTTTTGTTGCTCAGTACACATGAACCAGCGTGACTATATTATAAAATGTAGAGAAGTACATTTAGAAATATATGAAGAAATATATAGCATGACTTATAAAAGTCGGAGTAACAGGTGGCAAGATGCTGTAGGAGATGGCAGTCTTTAGCATTTGTGCCACCAAAATTCTTTTCCAATTTCACCGAATCTATTACATGGGCTGATTAAAGGTCACACCTCCTATTCTGCTCTAGGCTCGAAGAAAAAGCAATAATTACTGGTAACAACCAAAATCGCTTCTCTAAATCAGGGACATGTCAGCTCCATCTAAATGCAAATGAATATCAGTCCCAAGAATACAGTCCTGATAAAGTTTGAAATTGTTAACATCCCAAAACAATCCCAGCCTACAATCTGGCTAATGTGTACACAAAGGAAGAGTAATCTGCCCCTCTGAAGACAGATCCTTGCTCTTTTGCTATTCTTACAGCATCAGCCTGTGTATTCAGAGCAAGATTCTTGAAGGCATGGACCACAAGGTACCCATATTCGTGCTGGCCTGATACACCTGGAACAATCTCCTGCTCTACCTCAGGGTTCCCCAATTCTGGTCCTGGAGGGATAGTCTGCAACACAGTTTGTCAGTTTCCCTGCTAAAACACTTAATTCAGCTCACCAGACAACTGCCAGGATCAGTAGGTATGTTTTAAAGGAGGAAACCTGCAAACCGTGTCACACACTGGCCCTCCTGGACCACAACTGAGGAACCGAGCTCTGCCTACAGTCAGACGACATCTTCCTAAGGACTTCTGCCAAGCAAAGACGGGAAAGAAGGAAGAACAGGCAGGCCGCCATGGGATGCATGCACTCCCTTCCCCAGCCATGTGCATTATGCCACCTTCCCCCCAAATTTCTAGAGTACAAGAGCGCTTTGATAAAAATAGTTGCCGTCTTCATAAATGGGGCCAAAAAAAAAAAAAAAAACACCACGGCTGACCAAAACTGGTATAGACAACCCTGGGCTATATTACATAACTAACACTGTCATGGCTATGGGATGACCACAGACTGCCTTCACAAGCTAGGGTACATTGCTGGGGCCCCCAGGACCCCGGCCCAGTGGGCCCAAGCCGTAATCCAGCCATTCATGTAATGTATGTAAAACATTAACTGCACTGTGAAATATAGAGTTTGCTGGTAGGGCTGGGTGATGTCTAATATTGTATATTATTTTATTAACTTAAAAATGTCCAGATAAACAATAATATCACAGACACACGCACAACCACAGAAGCACACAGTGTTAACAGTTTTAGATAGTCACAGTAGTACATTAAATCTAGAGGTTTCGGTTTTTTTAGATGTGACCAGAAGGGAAAAAAAAAAAAAAAAATCTAAAGGAAAAATATAAATAGTCCTTAAGCAAGATATCGCAATTCTTTGCATTACTATTAGTAGATGCAGTGTCCGTTCAAAGTACAAAGAGTAGAATTAATGGACTAATAACTATAAAACTAAAAATGACAAACACACACAGTAAAGTATTCTTTTAGCATTAAACTACAGTGGACAATGTACACCATATCAATTTTCAGATTGTCTTTCTGGAATACCTCCTGGTACTGCATTTAAAAAAAAAGTATAAGGATTAAAGATGTGTCTTATAATCGATACAAAATATGGATTCCACACAGCTTACTTTTCCATTAAAGGATAAATCGCTGATTAGGGGTTACTTGATATCACTGATATATCATCAATTATCAATAATTTCTTCATATGCCCCAAGTTTTTTTTTTTAATGAAAAATCTCAGAATCAAGCATCATAAACTGTCAGAAATATAGATCTTCTATCAATCCATCCATCTTGGTCATGGCCAAGGGGAGGAGACTGGGCTCATTTCACAGGCTGGATAGGGGACAAGGGCTGCAGTACCCCCTGGGCAGGATGCTGACCCATTGCAGGGCAAACGTGCACGCACGCACGTGCACACACACACACAGACAATGAGCAATTTTAGACACAAATAAGCCTAACTGCATGTCTTTTGGGTGTGAGAGGAAACCAGAGTCTCCAAAAAAGTCACATGATACAAAAACAACATAGAGAAAGCAGAGGCAGAGAATGATGCCGTTTAACTCTAAATTTCAAGTAAAGGCATTTGTAAAGGACATTACAGAGAGATTGCACACATACACATGCACACTTTTATAATATGACTAAATCACTAATGATTCACACAATATTGTACTTTTTAAACAACAGAAACAGATTTACACGGTTACACCCCACATACCTGCACTCTCACTTTAAGGAAATAAACCCAATAACCCTATCCATTGCGTGAGGTCACCAGAGTACTACTCTCAGAAAGGAGAACAATGTGAGAGCATATCAATTTTTTAGCAAATGTTTAACCAACTTTTTCTAGGTTTCTTGGGCAATAATACATGCCCAATCAAAAACGTCTGGATGATAGGGGCAGGCCTGAGTAAGAAAGCGTGGGGAAATGGAAATGTCCCTTTAAACTGGCTGACAGCCTAATACCTAACCCTAACCTCTTTTAACCTCCTCCAGGGACAACAGGCTCAGAACGACTTCCATGAATGCAAAAGCCAGCTTCCATCTGCACATCAAAGCAAACCGTTAATGGAACGAAGAAAAAAAAAATATATGGGACAGTTTGCAGCAGGCTCTGGAAGGCTCTAGAAAGAGTAAAAGCGCGGAAAGTGCAAGTGACTGCAGGTTGAGGGTTTGCTTTCTGCAGGGAAATGCAGGAGCTAAAAGCGGAGCGGTAAAAGTGAAACCAAGCTATAAAAAGCAGAGCCTCGTATTACGGGCAGCTGGAATGCCGGTGGAGCTCCGTGATGGAACATGGAGATGCACAGTCATCGTATCATCTGAGCAGCGCGGCCTGCCTTACGGGGAAGAGATCGACAAGCCGAGGGCCTGCCATCAGATGAATTATGTTAAAAGTAACCTTGCGCCACCTGTCAAGTACCTTCAGGGCAGAGGTCTTGGCCTTCCTTTTCATAACACAAAAAGGTGAGAAATGCAGCCCGCCTCATGAACCAAACTGGATCAATCCGGGTCTTACCCCGAGCTCATGTCAGCCCAATTATTGGAGGAAAGCCAGAAACCCCCTTGATTTCAGCTGAAATAGTGCCCTTCACACACGGCAACTAACAAGACTTGACAGAAGTGGCTGCAAGACATTGAAATTCTCTGCGTCAGGCATGGGCTTGATTCGCTACCATCAGGTACAATCATCGGAAAATGCACTAACATAGTTTACACAGCAAATTATTCTAAATTATGCTATAGCCATTACAGCTGCAGTAGTAACAATCAAGTGACCTATTTAAACAATATGATATAGGACATGACAGTCAGCTACTATGCATGGCAGCAGGAAGCATATGGCATCATACTGTCCAATAGAAGTAAGAGGAACAGGTGGTGGACCAATCATCTGCCCACAGCACAATGTAGACATGTCACCAGATGTCATCAGCTAAGTATAGGCACTACTTAATAGATCCTGGAGTAGTTTTTGTCCATTGTCCAAATATCGTCGCTGTCCTCTAAAAACCGCATGTCAACTTTTTGAAGATTGTGACTGTTTACTATAGATGGAATACAGATTTCTATTCACAATGGTTGTTTGCATGGATTAATTTATTTTGCTCATTTTAGCAACTTATCATCGATAGTCTGATAGCTAACCAACATCATTTTTAATTATGAATATAAAGAAAAATTAACTTGTATTTTGACGACACCAACATATTTGCAGTGCTGACAACAATCCACAAGTCCATTTAAATCATTAAACCATTCACTGATGGCTGAGTAAAGATTCTATTTTAAGAGTTTCTATTTGTGGTGCTAAGGGTGTCTCATCTTATTTTAGGAATATTTTAGTATTTTAGGATTATTTTAGTATCTCAGTAGTTTCTGAGAAAATGAAACAATGGATTTTTGGATATGCTCATTTTTCACCAGACAGAGGCAAACGAGGGCCACTTGTTCAAGTGCAGGCATAAACCTCAAGGTTCCGTTTTCATTTCGATCCATACTCTGGTTCTGCGTGGGATGAAAGTCCTTCAAAGGGAAAACACACTCACTACAGGCAATTCACAGAAATGCAAATTTACCTATACAGATCTTTGTACTGCAAGACTAAAGAGGAGTACCCAGAAAGAACCTGCCCAACACAGGGAGATCACGCAAACTGCGCGTGCGTACAGAGAGGAGCAGGATTTGAACCCTCAGCCCTAGAGGTGAGAGACAACCATACCACCCACTGCCACCCTGAAATAAATCGAAATATTAAAAAGTTATAATGATAAAATAAATAATACTAATAATGATCAACACCAACAATAGGAGTTTAGGGGCGACCATGCAAAAAGGTACTGGTTTGACATCCAGGAGCCTGTTGCAGATCCCTTGGACAAATGACTAGAGTAGACTGACTGTGACGGTCTTACTGAGCAGAGCGTATTCCCCCAGGAGAAGCCTTACCCAGCATTATTGCTGACCGCAGTGAGGCTCTTCACACCCGTCTTCAACAAACCGTTAATCAGGTTCTCCGGAATTCCACACAGGCCAAATCCTCAAAAGAAGACAGTAATATCAGGCAGCTGATCTTCAAACTTAATACCATCTGAAAACGTGGGATTCCCACATATGAAACGGGGCACACCCAAGGAACATCCAAGCAATCATTTCTCAGTCTGACTGTAATGCAGTCAACAAATATACGGATAGGTTAAGCATGAAATGCATGACAAACACTATTAAAGAAAAAAATAACATTATAGGATGGTAGGTAAATAATAAACAAATATTGGTGACAATTTACATCAAGCGTACCATCGCAGTACATTCACAGAACAATAAGTGCACCTTCATATTAAGGTACACTTGCATACTGCTTATTAATGTTCTATGAATGTGTTAGAGATGCATTATGAAGGAGAACTTAATGTAAATTGTTTCCAGATGTTCTCCAAAGCATGGTACCAGAATCTGAGGTTTTTGTATATATATCATATCAGGGTATAAATTGGATATAAAGTGAGCATAAGCTATTGGGCAAACATGGTTGGCTGAGGGGAATCATGCTGATAGATTTAAGATGGCCCAGACACCCTGTGGGGGAGGAGAGGTCCACTTAAAGAAGTTCCTTTCATAGTGGGGTTTAAGCACATGGACGCCAGGCCGTTGGTGTCACAGCACCTTTAAAACAGCATGACCAGATCTACAGGAAGATCCAGTTCAGATCCGTTACGCTTGGCATAGGAAAGTGGCTGCTGTGTGTGCCAGCCCTGGAATTTTGGAGATGGTGCCGGCAGAGAACTCGGCAAGGAAAAAAAAACGAACTCGATCACAAGACTTAAGCACAAGCGGACACTCAGCTTTCATGCCAAATGTTTACAGCAAACACAGACACCCGTGAAAGAGGAGCTGTGAAACACGTGAACTGCCCGTTAGGTGAATCAGCGCAAACATCGCCATGGGACGGGCCTCGGGAAGGGGGGGGGGGAATGCCGTCACCTGCTTAAAGTGCATTTGCTAAGAGAGTCAGGCAAACTTCACAACTTACCTCCCACCAGTAACGTGGAGCCGCTTGGAATGTCTTTCACCGCATCTAAGGGGTTGTTGTAGAACTGGGCTTTCCGGTTGCTGGACGTAGAGAGGTAGCAACCACAAATCTGCAGGAGAAATAGATGCATCAACACTGAATTAAGCCATGAAAACTAAAGCATGCTTCAGAGACGTGTAAAAACCAAGGTGATCAAATACCTCAGTACTGGTCACTAGGCAAGGTAATCAGTAAAGTGAAGTTACCGGAGAAGCGTGCGGGTGGCTAATCCACTTTAGATCATGAATCTTGTTCATAAAAGATTAGTTACCTGAGGTTAACTTACTCCCCACCACCATCCCCCAGGATTTTAAAAAAGCTTGCATGAGTAATAAAATTATGAGGACACTTATGAACCAGAAAGAGTGAGGTTCTCATATATTGAGCTACAAATAAAAATAGTGGCTACATTTAAGGAAGTTTAAAACGGTGAAACCCATCCTCCACTTCCACAAACCAGCTCTCTATAACCACCACACAGAACAAAAGGCTCTGTCGAGGCCCGTCTTGATTTTAACAAAAGACTAAAAGGTCCCCCCTGCCCCCCTGCCTTTAAGAGCCATGGCCTCACAGCAGACCGGGAAAATCTTTAGCTGCTCTCTTAAGGAGCACCAGTGAACTACTAAATGTTTCCAGGGCCACTGAGTCCATACCGGCCCACAGTTCCTCATACTTTAGCATTTTGGGTAGCTTATCAGAACAAGTGTAGCTTAATACCACATAGGCAATTTGTTTGAATAATGATATAATGGTTATATTACATACATCTGTACCAGCAATAAGTGCAATAAAATGGTGATACCAAAAGAATATTAAAGCCAGAATTTACAATCTGGTTCTTTCGACTGTGAAGACCCGGATCTCCCAAAGCATGGTCTGCCAGTACTTTCATTTGTACAGAGTTTAATCATTTGATATTACTACAATAATGCAGGTTTCTGCTACAAAGCAAACCAACTTTTATATCTCATTCAGATAAGACAGTAGGCAAGAGAGACTGGACGTGCCCTTGGAGGAGTGTGCAGTGGCAATAGAGATCACTAAACAGCGCCCCTGTCCGGCCCACAGTAGCCCTGCAAAGCCACAGCTTAAGTGTATGGATGTAAAGGTACTCATGGTCACAATGCAAACACTTTACAAAATAAAGAGATAATATGAAGATAATCATTTAGAAACATTCGTTAAAAGACTCCTTAAATAGCTGATCCACCCCTTCACACCCGCCCAGATCTCTCTTTGTGGTTTTACAGTTTTTAGATTCCTGAGGTTACCTTCAGTAACGAGGAGCTAACCAGCACCACAGTGTCTTTATGTAGGCCACACGTCGACGTTTTACAGCAGATCTGTTATATGCGCGCGCGCGTGTGTTTGTGTGTGTGTGTGTGTGTGTGAGAGAGAGATCTGCTGATCGCACGTTATTCATTCATATAAACCAAAGGAGCATGCATGCATTCATGCAAAGTGCGTGTCCCGTTGTGCACAAACCGGGTCACAGCACGCGCCATACGCGGGACAAAAAGGGCCACGAGACAATAGAGAAAACGGCGGCTTGCTGTCATTGGGATGCATAAGGAGACCGTGTAGAAATGTGCAGTAAATTAAACCCGGTGAAGAATTATTTCACCGCCCAGCTCATATTCACCAAGGTCAGATAATACAACACCGTCCCCACTGCTGGCAGGTACCTTACATTTGCTTCTGACCTCATAAAAAATTAAAGCACAGCCCATTAGCGACGTCACCACGTTATTACCATAACATAAATGTGAATAAAATGTGGCTAAACACCCCAGGCAATAATACCGAGGCAATGTGGCAGGTTTAATGACGATGGTGGAAATTGTAAGGAGCAGCGCCAAAGCAGACGGCGGCACCCACGCAGGTACCGCAGTATTAGGGTTAGGGTGCCGCTGCTCCGGCCCCCTGCCCCCGGCCCCGTAACTCCCATACCCCTTACATACCCCGCACATCCTCACCCACCTTGCCGGCCGAGCGCGCCGCCGCGCTTAGGTGCCGGTACGCGGCTCTGTCGGCTCTC
The DNA here is from genome assembly GCA_026780845.1 of Petrocephalus sullivani. Lineage (NCBI taxonomy): Eukaryota > Metazoa > Chordata > Actinopteri > Osteoglossiformes > Mormyridae > Petrocephalus > Petrocephalus sullivani. Next base: position 26,653,379 of record JAODKM010000039.1, read on the forward strand.
CGTAGGACGGTGAAGGCCGCCATGTTCCGGGCCGCCGATTGCTCTCTTTCTGGGGGATGATGGTGATGCGACGGGCTGCTGCCGGGATGGCTGTGTGTCGGCGCGGTGCGTGTCACACAGCTGCTGGCCGCGGCCCCGTTCGCGGGCCCAGGGGGCCGGCCTAGCGGGGGAGTGACGGGGGCTCGTCCCGCCGATTGTAATTTAACTGTTTCGCGCCCGCGCGCCCGGCGCGAGGGAGCGCGAGCGGGGAGCGGCGGTCCGCACGAGCACGCCGCCGCGTGCGAATTACGCTTTAAGGGACGGAGCGAGTCACTCGCGTGGCGTCGCTTTTAAATACCATGTCCGCGATGAAGCACTGCAGATACCATGCATGTCCGCTATGAAACACTGCAGATATCATGCATGTCCGCTATGAAACACTGCAGATACCATGCATGTCCGTGATTAAACACTGCAGATACCATGCATGTCCGCGATTAAACACTGCAGATACCATGAAGCACGTGCATTTCGGTCGGAAGGCGCCATTGCTTTGACATGGCATGTCCATAGACAGATGAAAAGGGAAAGATGCCCTAGGCGTGTCGAGGCAATAAATAAAGATTTGCAAGTTAGATGGATTGCATATAGAAACAAGCATATGACCTAAAAGGAACTGAGTGAGGATAAGTTTTTTTTCCGGAACTTTCATTCACATATTACGTAAGAAGTATTACTATTATTACTACTATTAGTACTTTTTGCTGACTAATATTAACGGTGTGGTGGATCGAAAGCATGTGTTGGTCGCTCGACCCACGTGTATCGCCGGGAGAATATGTGTTGGATGTGTGGCAGTGACATTTGTGTAGTGCATCTCCATAGGTTAAACTAACGAAGGCACGTACGCAGATCGCAACACAGTGTAATTACGTTTTAAAAAAACCTACATCAGGCAGGCTTAACTCTTTCTATGGGTTTGGTTAGATGAAAGCAGCATTTTTGAATACTAAAAATGGAGTTACACTTTGTAACCGGAAACGTTTCTGTGTGTGTGTATTTAATTCAGCATTTTGGTGTTTCAAGTATCTATGTTCATATTTCAGTCTTTTGAGCGTTAATATGAAGCCCAATAACCTATGGTGAGGCTAATGATAGCTCGTCGTTCTCAGTCAGATCTTTATAGTTTACGCATGCATAAATATGCAATTCATGGCTACGATTCATCTTTTTAAATTTCATTCAAAGCGTTTCCTCTCTCATGCATAACTACCTTGTAGACGTCATACCCTTTTAATATTCGCACACCATGTCACGTGAGCAAAATTATTTTTAGCGCGTGGACAGGCCGGCCCGGGTCACGTGATCGTTTCCCGTTTTTTCGGTGCTGACGCCGAACCGGCTTGATCAGAAATATAGTTGAATTTGATGCATGCACGTGCATGTTTTGTAGAAGAAACGGTATTTCTCATGTATACTCTGGGTTACCTGCAGGTTTTATCTCTGTATGTCTTTAACTCATGCACGATCTTCAGCATTAACATATGGGATCTTTGTAAACAGCGAAATAGATGTGTACTGTGAAATTGTATCCTTGATGTATTATTTTTAACCAAAGCATCATTTATATCTTTAAAATGTGTAATGCCTACTGAGTTGTGCTTTAGCTACATGTTTTAATCGCAATGTACAAACGAATTAGTTATTTTGTCATTGTCTAGGTCTCTGAACGAACGTTTTGATTCAGTGACATTAGAATAGAATATAATACTTTATTACAGACTCGAAGTCCAGCGCAATGACAACACTATATGCACATTAAATACATCACAAAAGTTAGAAAAAACTGTTAAAAACATAACATTAGAACGAGTCTCTTTCGAAGCATGCGAAATAACCTATTAGTAAAGCGAATCCGCAAAATGGTCATAACGACAACTTGCAAATGAGTGACTTGGTGAAATGCACCAAACGCCTCCCATTGATCAGCTCAGTCTGCCTGAGTGACTGACAGTCTCAGCACTGACTGATCGAACGAAACAGTACTCCCCTGCTGAGCTGAAGTACCATTGTCGTTCCTTCACTGAAAGAGCGAACGAACTGCAGACAAGATACTCGCGAACACATCTGAACTGTACATTGAACTAGTTCACTGAAAGCGTGGAATCAGTTAAGGAAATCAACGAATGAACGCACGAACTGCAGACACGCACAGTTCACTAACCTAGTGCACGCCTTAGAGCGCCATCTATTGGAATTTTATGCAGTAACGTTTATAAACGAACGAATGTACAATACGTATCGTAATATGAACATTGAGCGATGCTACCTTATCTTACGTTTTAACTCCCCCCCCCGGAATGACCGAGCTTCTCACCCTATCTCTAAGGGAGCCGCTTGTATTTGCGATCTTGTTCTTTCGGTCACTACGCACAGCTCATGACCATAGGTGAGGGTAGGAACGTAGATCGACTGCTTTGGCTCAGCTCCTTCTTCATCATGACACACCGATGTAGCGCCCGCATCACTGCAGACGCCGCACCGATCCGCCTGTCGATCTCCCGCTCCATCCTTCCCTCACTAGTGAACAAGACCCCGAGATACTTAAACTCCTCCACTTGGGGAAGGAACCCCTCCCCGACCCGGAGAGAGCACTCCACCCTTTTCCGACTGAGAATCATGGCCTCAGATTTGGAGGTGCTGATTCTCATCCCAGCTGCTTCGCACTCGGCTGCGAACTGCTCCAGTGCAAGTTGGTGGTCATGGTCCGATGGAACCAACAGAACCACATGATCTGCAAAAAGCAGAGACCTAATCCCGAGGTCACTGAACCAGACACCCTCGATGCCCTGGCCACGCCTAAAAATTCTGTCCATAAAAGTTATGAACAGAATCGGTGACAAAGGGCAGCCCTGGCGGAGTCCAACCCTCACCGGAA